>VMDO01015070.1:0-2500 GCA_007922755.1 Pedetes capensis | reverse complement strand
AGACATCTTTCTGATATTTTCTGCTCAGCTAATATCCACCTGACATCAGCAATGATGTCCCTGGTTCCCTGCCCTCTTCTGAATCCCGCTTGATTTTCCGGTAATTCCCTGTCTATATACTGCTGCAGTCACTTCTGAATGATCTTTAGTAGAATTTTGCTGGTGTGTGATAGAAATGATACTGTCCGATAGTTTGCATATTCAGTTCGATCCCTTTTTTTTGGGAATAGGCACAAATATGGATCTCTTCTAGTCAGTTGGCCAAGTAGCTGTTTTCCAAATCTGTTGGCATAAACATGTTAACACCTCCAGCGCTGCATCTGTTTGTTGAAACATCTCTATTGGTATCCCATCAATTCCTGGAGCCTTGTGTTTCACCAGTTCTTTCAAGGCAGCTTCCACTTCGCCCTTCAACACCATTGGTGCCTCTTCATATACAACCTCTTGGAATGGCTGGTCATCTACCAATTCTTTCTTGTATAATGACTCTGTGTATTCTTCCCATCTTCTTTTGATGTTTCCTGCATCATTTAATATTTTCCCTGTAGAATCTTTCACTACTGCCACTCGAGGCTTGAATTTTTTCTTCACTTCCTTAAGCTTGAGAAACATACAGCGTGTTCTTCCCTTTTGGTTTTCTGCCTCCAGCTCCTTGCACATGTCATTATCATATTTGTTTTTGTCTTCTTGAGCTGCCTTCTGAAATCTTCTGTTTAGTTCCTTAACTTCCTCATGTCTTCCTTTTGCTTTAGCTGCTCCACATTCGAGGGCAAGGTCCAGTGTCTCTTTTGACATGTAATTTGGTGTTTTCTTTTTTCTTGTCTTTTTAAGAACTTTTTACTTCCTTCTTGAATGATATCTTTTATGTCATGCCACAACTCTTCTGGTATCCTATCATTTGTGTCTAATGCATTAAACCTATTTTTGAGGTGGTCTCTGAACTCAGGTGGGATATACTCAAGGTCATACCGTGGCTCTCGTATTCTTGTTCTAATTTTCTCCAGCTTCAGTTTGAACTTGCATATGAGAAGTTGATGGTTTGTTCCACAGTCAGCACCTGGTCTTGTTTTGACATTTTGTATAGAGTTTTTCTATCATCTCTTTCCACATATGTAGTCAATTTGATTCCTGTGTGTTCCATCTGGTGAAGTTCATATGTATAGTCTCCGTTTATGATGTTGAAAAAATGTATTTGCAATGAAAAGGTCATTGGTCTGACAAAAATCTATCATGCGATCTCCAGCTTCATTTCTGTCACCAAGACAATATTTTCCAACTACTGGGCCTTCTTCTTTGTTTCCAACCTTTGCATTCCAGTCACCAGTGATTATCAGTATGTCTTGATTGCATTTGTGATATATTTCAGATTGCAGAAGTTGATAAAAGTCTTCCCTTTCTTCCTTTGTGGCCTTAGTGGTGGGTGCATAAATTTGAATAATAGTCATATTAACTGGCCTTCCTTGTAGGCGTATGGATATTATTCTATCACTGACAACATTGTATTTCATGACAGATCTTGAAATGTCTTTTTTGATGATGAATGCAACCCCATTTCTCTTTAGTTTTTCATTCCCAGCATAGTAGACCATATGACTGTCTGACTCAAAATGGCCTATGCCGGTCCATTTTATCTCACTGATGCCTAGAATGTCAATGTTTATGTGCTCCATTTCTTTTTTAATGATTTCTAATTTTCCTAGATTCATACTACGTACATTCCATGTTCCAATTATTACTGGATGCTTACAGTTGTTTCTCCTCATTTTGAGTCATGCCACATCAGCAAGTTGAGCTCCCTGGGGCTTTACTCCATTTCCATCACCATGGTGGACACTACTTTGAGGAGGCAACTCTTCCCCAGTAGTCTTTTGAGTGCCTTCCAACCTGGGTGCTCATTTTCTGGCACTATATCTGACAGTGTTTCTTTGCTATTCATAGGGTTTTCAATGGCTAGTTGTTTCGGGAGTGGTTTGCCAGGTCCTACTCCCTAGTCTATCTTAGTCTGGAAGCTCAGCTGAAAACCTGTCCACCATAGGTAACCTTGCTCATATCTGAGGTTACATTGGCAGAGCTCTCAGCCTCATAGCAACACACAAGCCCCCACAGTGTGAAAAACTGACAGACGTGTGGGGGACTTAAAAGCCTAGGAGAAATGAATTTGAGTTTTGTAACTTTAATACATTGAATGATAATTATTTTAACAAAACAATACCCTTAGTTGCTGTAAGACCTTATATTCACACGTGAAAGGTGACAAGAATCTTATAATATGGTTCAGCCTAGGGCTTGTTGTTGTTGTTTGGTGCCGTCGAGTCGGTCTCCGACTCATAGCGACCCTCTGTACAACAGGGGAAACACTATTGTCAGTGCTTCTCTGCTGTTCATCGGGTTTTCAATGGCAGATTGATTTTTGGGAGGGGGTTGCCAGGTCCTTCTCCCAAGCCTACAGCTTCTGGTGTTCCCAGGCGGTCTCCCATCCAGGTACTAACCAGGCCTGACC
>VMDO01015069.1:0-52347 GCA_007922755.1 Pedetes capensis | reverse complement strand
ATCTATTTCAGATTGCAGAAGCTGATAGAAGTCTTCCCTTTCTTCATTTGTGGCCTTGGTGGTGGGTGCATAAATGTGAATAATAGTCATATTAACTGGCCTTCCTTGTAGGCGTATGGATATTATTCTATCACTGACAACATTGTATTTCATGACAGATCTTGAAATGTCTTTTTTGATGAGGAATGCAACCCCATTTCTCTTTAGTTTATCATTCCCAGCATAGTAGACCATATGACTGTCTGACTCAAAATGGCCTATGCCAGTCCATTTTAGCTCACTGATACCTAGAATGTCAATGTTTATGCGATCCATTTCTCTTTTAACAATTTCTAACTTGCCTAGATTCATACTACATACATTCCATGTTCCAATTATTAATGGATGTTTACAGTTGTTTCTCCTCATTTTGAGTCGTGTCACATCATCATGTTGAGCACCCTGGGGTTTTACTCCATTTCCGTCATCACAGTATACTCTACTTGGAGGACGCAACTCTTCCCCAGTAGTGTTTTGAGTGCCTTCCAACCTGGGGGCCTCATTTTCAGGCACTATATCTGACAGTGTTTCTTTGCTATCCATAGGGTTTTCAATGGCTAGTTGTTTCGGGAGTGGCTCACCAGGTCCTACTCCCTCCAAAGCCCTAGAGGAATCAAATCCATAAACGATAGCTATAGGTTCCTGTTTGTCTTGTCTTTCTCCAGGGTCTCACACATACTAGGCAAGTCCTCTGTCACTGAGCTATACCCCAGGCCCTTTTTAATTTTTTATTTTGAGGCAGGGTCTCACTAAGTTGTGTAGGCTGCCTTTCATCTTGAACTCATGATACTCCAGCCCTAGGCTTCTGTGTCACTAGGATTATAGACATGTGCCCTGGGACCCAGCCCCAAGATCTTTCAGTGGGTCATTTTCATACATGTAGCCAAGAAAATAAATGGAAGAAAGATACAAAAGTACCAATCATTTAGACTACTTGTGTTAAACATATACAATTGATTAATTTGATGTAACAGCACTAAAGAATGAAGACTATGTATTATTTTAAAGCAAAACTAGAAAACTTAAAAATCGATAATGTGACAATGTAAGAGACCAAATAATGTAATTCACCACCTTTACAGATGTAGAAATATGGTCTTATTTTAGATACATTCATTCTGGAAGCTCTGGGGAGAATCTGTTTCCTTATCTTTTTCAGCTTCTAGAGGCTATCTGCTTTCTTTTGCTCATGAACTTGCCCACAATTTTCAAAGCCATCTTCAAATGTCTCTGTAACTGTGACTCTTCTTTTGCTCTCTTCCACTAAACAACACCCTGGTGCCACAGTAGGCCTACTTGGAGAATCTAGAATAATGTCAACCTTTCGAGGTTAGCTAATTAACAATTTAATTTGATATGCACTTTTAATTCCCCCTTTTTTATTGGAAATTTTTAATGTATACTTCAATGTGATTCACTCTGACATGCTTTTCATTGTGACATTTCCATATATGCATTTTGATGTACATTATTCATATAAGTTCCCCCCACCTTCCTGAATTCCTCCCCCCCAATCTAAGTCTTCTCTATCATCTACTTGATAATATTTTTCTATATGTCCTTGGGTTCCAGTTCTGTTTAAAGTAGAAACTTTTCCTGTAGTGAACTTTGTTTTTATCTTGTCAGAACAACTGTATGCATTTTCTAGACTATTTATATTGACACCATTCTTAACTTTTGTTTTATTTTGATCTGACCTTTGAATAGGATGTTTCCTCCTTATAATTTTGATTCAGCTCCCACATGTGAGTGAGAACATGTGGTATTTCTCTTTCTAAGCTTGTGTTCGTTCACTTAGAATAATTTTCTCTAATTCCATCCATTTTGCTGCAAATGATCATATTTCATTTTTCTTGATTGCTGAGTAGTATTCCATCATGTATATGTACCATTGTTTTTTTATCCATTCTTCTGTTGAAGGGCACTTTGGTTGATTCCATATGCTTGCTAATGTGAAAAGTGCAGCATTGAACATGGAGATGCAGGTGTCTCGGTGGTATGATGACCCATCTTCCTTTGGGTAAATTCCCAGTGGTGTTATGGCTGGGTCATACGGTAGATCTATTTTCAGTTTTTTAGGATATCCCCATATTGATTTCCACAGTGGCTGGACCAATTTACAGTTCCACCAACAATGTAATAGTGTTCCTTTTTCACCGCAACCTCACCAGCATTTGTGGTTATTTGTTTTATTGATCTTGGCCATTCTTACTGGTGTAAGGTGAAATCTCTAGTTGTTTTAATTTGCATTTCTCTAATGGCTAGGGATACTGAGCATTTTTTCATGTGTTTCATGGGTTTGTTAATTCCCCTTTTTTATGGAATCTAACGTATTCAAAGTTTCTGGGGAATTAAGATTTAGACATTTTCTGGGAGGCATTATTCCATTAATAAAACCAAGCCACAAAATTAAAATTGTTTTTATTCTTCTATAACAAAAATGATCATTTAGAAAAGTAACAGTAAGAATAGCAAAGATTATTCAGTATCTGGGAAGGAATCTAACCAAATTTGTGGAGACAGTCACAAAGCATTATTGAACAACATGGAGCAGGACCTGAATGAATTAAAAGATATACTTTATGAGTAGTTGTTATGAGTAGTAGGTATGACAATGTCATAAATATGTCAATATTCCTTAAATAAAGCTATAAATCCAATATAATCCTATACCAGAAAACCAATTTCAAAGATCATCTATAGAAAAAAAAAGATTCAAGAATAGCCAAGACAATTATGAAAAGGAGGAGGCCTTAAAATATATGAAGATTTATTGTTCCACAATTAAAATGAGGGTTTTTGTGTCTAAAGAAAATTAACAGGATATTTTTCTTTTTAAATTGTTATCATAATTACTAACACATTAATTGTGAAAATTAATGGGACTCAATTGTGATATTTTATACATGCACATATCAGGCATTGATTGTATCCTTTCACCCTTCTTCTAACTTTGTCTCCCCTCCCTCTTTCCTTCTCCTTAGAACCTTTCAGGCTCTAAAAGTCCATGTTAATTTCCTTCTGTTTCTCCTATCCTCAACCCTTCTTTATCTCTAGTGTCTACTATTCCATTTTGTTTTTCAATAGGTTAACTTATTTGTTGGTATTTGTCTTTATGTGGCTGGCTTGTTTCACTTGACATAATATTCTTCAGTTACAACTATGTTGCTACAAAAATGACAAGATTGTATTCTTTTTATGACTGAGTAGTATTCCTTCATGTAGATATGCCACATTTCTTTATCTGTTCATCTCCTGATGAGGGGCCCCTCCAGCTGAGGGGCAGCTGGGTTGGTTCCATATTTTGGCTATTGTGAATAGTACTGTCTAAATGGGAGTGAAAGTAACTTTTTAGTGTAAAGATTTCATTTCCTTAGGGTTAAGACCCATTATTGGAATTACTGGATCATAGAGTAGTTCTGTCTTTATTTTTGAATACTCTGTAGTGTTCTCCATAGTGATTATATACCAATTTACATTTCTACCAACAGTGAATAAGAGTTCTCTTTTCACTGTATCATTGCCACCATTTGTTATTTCTTGTCTTTTTAATGATAGCCAGTCTAGCTGGAGTGAGATGGTATCTCATTATGGTTTTGCTTTGTATTTCTCTGATGCTTTTAGAGGAGTGGAGCTTTTTCTCATGTATCTGTTGGCCATTTGTCTTTTGGGAAATGTCTGGTTAGTTCTTTGTTGTTGTTGTTGTTAGGTGCCGTCGAGTCGGTATCCGACTCATAGCGACCCTCTGTACAACAGGGGAAACACTATTGTCAGTGCTTCTCTGCTGTTCATAGGGTTTTCAATGGCAGATTGATTTTTGGGAGGGGGTTGCCAGGTCCTTCTCCCAAGGTTAGTTCTTTAGTCTATCTCTATTTTTGTTTGCAGTATTGGAGGGCTGAACCCTTAGTTTTTATGTGAAGACAGGGTCTCCCTAAGTTACACAGGTCTCAAACTCGGGATACTCTTGACTCTGTCTCCTGAGTCTCTGGCATTACAGGCATATGACACTGTGCTCAGCTTCCACCCATTTCTTAATTAATTAAAAAAAATTTTTTTTGGTGTTCATCCGTCTTTTTGAGTTCCTTATATATTCTGGATGTCAATCCTTGTTGGATGTACCCTTATATTTTCTCCCAGTTTGTAGGTTGTTTCTTTATCCCAAAGCAGGAATATTTTAAAAATGACTTAAGAATGTATAATAGCAAGGTATATGGCAGAATTGATGGTATAAACCAAAGAGAATGTATTGGAGTCAACCTGAATATATCTCAAAATGTATAATGTTGAATTAAAAACAGTTTGTTGACTGATACTTTCATTAAGAGATCAACCATATAAGTTTTAATTACATTTAATTTAAATTATATTAAATGTAATATTTAATTATAATTTGTGGGTATAGATAGGTAGTAAACATACAGAAATATAAAATGGAATGAAACACACCAACTTTTTGTCTTTGGGAAATGGTGGAGTGGAGTAAGTCTGAAATTGTGAAGCTCGTGGGAAATAACCCTCCAGAGATTTCCATTTCATATGTTAATGTTTTAATTATTTAACAAAATATTTTAAGTCAGCATGGAAAATATAAAAATTTGTTTACTCTAGCTGAGTGGTAGTTAGGAGGTTGACATGCTCTATAATTTTCTGTATTTTTAACTATGAAAAAGAAAAAGAGAAAACAGAAAAAAAGACTTCTTAAACTCCAGAAATACATAATTTACTGTGCCAAAGGCTATGACAGCCTATGTCATTGAAAGCAAATTGTACACAAAACTTTTAGAAGATATCCATGGTAACCATTGCAGTCTGCTATAAAAGGTTGGTGCGCCTATTGTATGTGTAAGGGAACATGGAGATTTGAGATTAGGGGTGGAGTATGGTAAAGTGAGTATCTGTGCGAAAAAATTATGTTTCTCCTACTTTTGTTAATTTTTCTAGCGTATCTTATTTTCAGGCCCCTAAACCAGTGGATATGGCACAAAATGGGGCCACTTTCAAAGGCAAAGAAATCTATTTAAATGCGTATCTGGAAGCACTGTTATTGGTTGTACCCTATACACAGTTATCAAGTGTTGAAAGGCACAGGAGACATCTCTGGTTTTTCAATATATCACTCTGTCACAGAAACAACTTCTGAGTAATTTATGGAGACTGCAGAAATAATAGATGTGTCTGAGAGATGGAAAGTGAAAAAGAAGCTGGTGAGCTCAAAATTCTATCTCTCTTTGAGTTCTTCTAACATATCTATTCATTCGTGTACTTGTTGTTCAGTAAATATTTGTGCATACTGGAATGTCCCATATTTTGTGCTAGGGATTAAAATAAAGAAAAATAAAAAGTCCACAATAAACTTATACTAATTTATTTACTGTTTTCAGATGCCCAGAGGCAAATTGAATGGTTAATGTTGCATAGCCACATAGAGATTTCACATCACTCAGAAAGCTGCTTGGTAAGAACAATCAACTAACTGAGCAAACAAAACTTGTGTCCAATTAAGACAGATGTGTCATATAGCACCTTGTAGGACAGCTCCTTTTGTGGTAGGTGCTGTGGGGAACTGTGTGCTTCTTTAGCACACACCATTTATAGATCCACACTTTGAATTACACACTCAAGGTCATTTTTCCTTTTCATACACTGAGATCCTCAAATGCAGGATCAGGACTAGGTTTGATTATTAATTGCTACAGTCTAAGCACTCTGCATAATACTTGATATATATTGTTGTTATTGGGTGCTGTCAAGTTGGGTCCGACACATAGCGCCTCTATGTACAATGGATGAAAGACAACATGACACTGTCATACCTGGCACTATTGTTAGTGCTTCTCTGCTGTTCATAAAGTTTTAAATGGCTGATTGTTTTTTTGAGTGTTCTGCCAGGTCCTTCTTCCTGATGTATATTAGGCATCCAGTAAACATTGTGGATAAACGTATGTATATATAGTGATGCCTGTTTGATGTGTCTGTGTTAATCTGCTTCTTGATCCTCTGACAATGCCGAGTAACTCACTTTTAGAGCAAGACTCAAGGTGAATCATTATGAAAGGGCATCTATGAATTGATGGTGTATTAGAAGAGATATTCACACTTTAAATTTCATTGTTATTATTTATTCATTTATTTTATTAGATGAAATTTTGGGAAAACATGATTTTTTATTTGTTCCTTAAAGTTAGGTAAAATGAGTGCAAAGAACACAGCCTTCAGTATGGATTGCATTTCAATGTGTATACATTTTGGCATCTCCAGTATGTAAACACATACGTGTGTGTGTGTGTGTGTGTGTGCGTGTGTGTGTATTGTTGTTGTTGTTGTTGTTGTTGTTAGGTGCTGTCGAGTCGAGTCCGACTCATTGCGACCCTCATAGGGTTTTCAATGGCTGACTGTTTCGGGATTGCCTTGGGAGTGGGCTGCCACGGCCTTCTCCCATGTGTGTGTGTATAGTGTGATAAAAATATAGTGGGTGTTTAAGTTTAAAAAATTTATTGCAGCAAAAGACACATTGTAATTTATCCCTCTCAGAATACTCTCCTGCTTCAAATACATTTATCCCGTTATTCTTGCCACTTTCTGAAACAGTTGTAGAAATTTGCTTTCATGAGTGTTTTTAGGTCTCATCCTCCAGTATGACAACACTCCATGTCACACATTGCTTCTGGTATGGCAATTTCTGACAAATAAAAACATATGTTGTTGTTGTTAGGTGCCATCGAGTCGGTGTCCGACTCATAGCGACCCTCTGTTCAACAGGGGAAACACTATTGTCAGTGCTTCTCTGCTGTTCATAGGGTTTTCAATGGCAGATTGATTTTTGGGAGGGGGTTGCCAGGTCCTTCTTCCAAGCCTACAGCTTCTGGTGTTCCCAGGCGGTCTCCCAACCAGGTACTAACCAGGCCCGACCCTGCTTAGCTTCTGAGATCTGACAGGATCGGATGCCACAGGGCTACCGCTGCAGGCCTAAAAACATATGGTATGTCTTTATTCACCTTATTCACTGGATGTGGCACCATGCAATTTATGGCTCTTTTCTAAAGTCAGAATGATCATGAAAAGTCAGAGTTTTCGATTAATTCAACAGATTAAAGAAGCCCCAACAGCACAACTATAGAGACTTCAAAAAGAGAACTTCCAAACTGCTTCAGAAAGCGGCAAGAATGATTGGATAAATATGTTGGAAGCCAGGGGGAGTATTTTGATGGGGATTAATGGAAATGTGCCTTTTATTGTATACATTTTTTGAAACTTTTAAGCATCCACTGTATCTTGTGATCACTGTATCTTTTGACCACACCTCATTTGTGTGCTTGTGTATAAATGCCACCACCAATCGTTGCCTTTATTATTCAGTCTCCAAGGTTACTTATGAAGTAGGTTGCCAGCTACCCACCTTCCCACTTTATTTACAGCTCAGTACCAGGGACACAATGTGAGTTCAATAAATGTTTGCTTTTCTTTTTAGTTAAAAAAAAAAAAAAGAAAACAAAAGTCCTTGCCACTGGGTCAGTATGCAACTTTATGATAAATTGAGAAAATATCAAGGCTGTCCAAGATTATGTTTTACTTGGTTCAACAATCAACAGCCATGGAAGCAGCAGTCAAAAAACAAACAGATACATTATATTGGAAAAAGTTCTTGCAAAACACTTCTTTAAAGTGTTGAAAAGTAAAGATGTCACATTGAAGAAGAAGGTGTGACTAATTTATAGCATGGTGTTTTCAGGCACATTATATGCTTGTGAAAGCTGGATGTTGAGTAAGGGAGAGAGGAGAAGAATTGATGCTTTTGGATTATGTTGCAGGAGATGAATATTGAATATACCATGGACTGCCAAAAGTACCAACAGATCTGTTTTAGAAGATGTGCAACCAGGGTGCTCCTTGGAAGAAAGGATGGCTATACTGCGTCTTATGTATTTTGGACATGTTGTCAGAAAGGACCAGTCCCTGGAGAAGGAGATCATGTTTGGGTCAGTGAAAAAAAGGAAAATCCTCAACTAGATGGATTGACACAGTGACTGTATCAATGGGCTTAAGCATAAAAAAGATTATGTGCATGGCACAGTGTCAGGTATAGTTTTGTTCTGTTGTATATAGGGTCACTATGAGTTGGACTGGGCTTGATAACACTTAAAAATAACAAATTATTTTATGTATGTTTATAATTTTATATGCAGGTTGTTGTTGTTGTTGTTGTTAGGTGCCATGCGGTGGAGTCGGTATCTGACTCATAGTGACTCTCATAGGGTTTTCAATGGCTGACTGTTTCGGGGTTGCCTTGGGAGTGGATTGCCAGGCCCTTCTCCCATTTTTGCGGTGCTGGGAATTGAACTTAGGACCACCAGAGACTGCAGTGTAGTGCTCTACCAACTGAGCCAAATCCCAGCCCCATATGCAGGTTAGCATGGGTAAAAAGAGTTCTGTGATGAAAGAGGTCTGGGTCATCCAGCACTTATTGACCTCCTGGTGTCTGTCCAAGGCCATAGGCATATTGGACTGCACAGCCATCTCTTTCTACGGACAGTCTGTGGCTAATCATATTCTCAGGTGATAGATTGGGACATTCTTCATGATATGGATACTGTTGCTCTGTGGATTTTCCAAAATCATTGCTCTTTTTCTCTTTTCTTTTTCCTCCTTCTTCTATCTTTCCGATTTACAGCCCATCCTGTTGTTTCTGGATTCAATATTGAATATTTCAGCTTTTGTACCATTTCTCCTGCTAACAGTTAGACCAAACAGGCCATCTTCTCTCCTAAGATGTGCTCAGTGCCCTCTGCTTTGTTTGTCCTGTTTCCTCTCTGGCTCCTGCTCTATATTCTTCATCAAGAAGCCCCCAGTGAGCCTCTTGAAACTTCACTGATGTCAACCTCCTGCTCTAAGCCCTCCCCTAGTTACCTCTCCCCGGTAGATGAAAGGACAAAGCCTTCCCCATGTCCTACAGTCCCTCCCTTATCTGACCCTGACCCCTCTTTGACTTTATTTCTGGCCTTATCTGCCTCAGAATCTTTGTTGACTCTGTTCCTACTGCCTGGAAATCTTTATCTGGAAAAATGTATCTGGCTTGTTCTCACCTCTGTTTGAACCTTAAGTGTCATGACTTCAGAGAGGACTTTTCTGCCCTCCCTACTAAAATAGCTCACTTTGTCCTTCTCATACCATATCTTGTTATAAATTTATCTATCTAATTATCTATCTATCTATCTATCTATCTATCTATCTATTTTCTGATGCATGTATCTATCATCTTCCAACTGGAATATTAGTGAGAGTTTTCCTTTGACTTTACTCTAACCCATGGACACAGACAGTGCCTAGCATGTAGGAGAGGCTTTAGTCAATACTTCTTGAGCACATTATTGCTTTCTTCTTCTGTGAAGCCTTCCTTTCTGGATGGAAGCATTTATTTTTCTCCTTCCTTGTGCTGGTTAGTGTTGGTAGTGCCATTTTTAGATGTGTGCTTTGTCTCCATAATGTGTTGAAGACTATTTAGAAGGCGAACACCCCTATTTCTTTATTTGTGGTGCTCAGTTTACTTTTTGCTCATAGTAATGATGATTGGGTTGTCGCTGTGATATTTATGTAAAATAATAGCTAGAAAACTAGAAAAACCCAATAAGGTCTGGCATTTTGACCTTCTGTCATGTTATCCAGCTTGTTTTAGAAATTTGCCAATATTTAGTGGCATTTCGCTGCTGCCTCTTGGCAAAGTAGTTGCTATATCAGGCAGCTTCTTAGCTCTTGAACCCTGGTATTTCCCCTTTTCACAGGATCTTTGCTCATGTTTTCCCTAATTGCTAGACATTTCCTGGTCTTGTTTATTTGTCACTGGCAGAACTGTAGAGCTAACTTCTAACATAAAGGGCTGTGACATGCAAAGTATACAAAGGGCCAGTTTTGTAAAAGTAGCAATCGAGAACAATGACACTAGAACTAGACCTGCACAGTTCAAATCTCAGCCCACCATACTGGGACTTGACAAACATCTAAATTTCCTCACCTGCAAACTGGAGATTATACTTCCTACCATGTGGGATTTTTGTCAAGATAAAATGAGTTAATCCATGCCAGATATTTTTAACAGTGCTAATAACATCATATTGCTGATGATTATCTTTTAGCTATTATCATTAATATAACAATTATTATTAAAGGGCTATGTTTGTAAGAAAAATATTAGACTTACACTTGGCATATTGTTGAAACTCATGTTTTAAGAAAATTCAATTTGGATTCTTCTTTATTAAACCATATTTATCTCACTGATCAACTCTTTTGTAAATTACCCTTTGCAGTGAGATAGATAGCCAGTTGTCAGTGATTCACTTGAAATGGTAGTTGCAATTTGTTTTCCATTTTTGGGAGACTGCCATCTATTTTACTCTTTTTTTTTTTTTTCTTTGCGGTACTAGGGGTTGAACTCAGGGCCTCGCGCTTGCATGCTCTGCAAGTGCTGGACCACTGAGCTGCACCCCCAGCCCATTTTTTTACTTTTTGAGACAGGGTCTCACTTAGTTACGCAGACTTCCTCTGGTCTTGAACTTGCGATCCTCCTGCCTCCACCTCCCAAGCTGCTGGGATTATAGGCATGTGCCACCACGCCCGGCTTTCTTTTTCATTTAAATATTTAATTTTCTTTTTTTAAATTTTTGAGTCAGGATCTTGCTAAGTTACACTGGCTGCCTCTGGCCCCAAACTTGTGATCCTCCTGCCTCTGCCTCCTGAGTCTTGGAGATGACAGGTGTGTGCTACATTGCCCAACTGAGCTTACTCTTATAAGAAACAATTTTTGAAAGCCCAATATTTGAAGACCGCAAACTATCACCTGCTTTGCAAAGAATTCACATTTATTTTTCCACCCATATTTTAAATTTATTTTAAAAGAGTATAAAATCTAATTAGAAAATTTAGATTAAAATTTTGTGCAAGTTTAATGAATCAGGAAATTTTCATTTGATTTAGTGTATAAATTACCAAAATTCATGTCAGAAAATTAAAGATATGCATCAAAAACAGAAAATAAACCAAACTACAGTGTTTGAAATGACAAGTAAATTTTCTAGAACAAATTAAGTGAAAAGATAGATGCATTCATTTTCCTTGAAATCAAGTGGCTCTTTCCCATAGAATTGTGGACATATTTTATTTCTTAGCCAAAGCAACCTCTTGCTAAGATTCAGTTCATAGCAACATTTGCATAACAATTTTAATTTGATAGATATATCAGTTTAGAATGGAAACATCAAAACAACAACAACAAAAATGTAAGTGTGGACATGGCTGATTTCACTTGTGCTATAAACTCACTTTTCCTAAGTGAAGATCTTTCCATTTTCCATCCTTGTTCTACTTGAGATAAAAATTGTTCACATTTCTTCCCAAAGAAACATAAAATTCAACATGCATCTGGCTATAATTCTGAATGCCAATGCATTGGCGAAGTCTTGTTTTGTTCACAATCCCATTATCTCCAGGGCACAGAGGAAACTATTGTAAATAACAGTGCTCTCATCATAAAATCACTTCAAGCAGTATCACTACCTGACACTTTTATTAAAAATACTAGTGGTAGTAAATACACTTATTGGAACTGTATTTACTACTCAACTATCTGAGATTTATTGCTATTCTTTCTTTTTTTGATCATCTAATTTGTTCAGAAACAATCTTTTGTGACTTTACTTGGATAGATGTTATTTTCCTTTTTAAAATGTCTTTTAAATAAGTGGTACGCGTAGCTACATTTTGAAAATATTGCTCAATAGCCTATCTGTTCAACAGTTTGAAGTACTAGATTGAGAAGTTATTTAACCTACATCCATCATAGTTCTTGGCCACTGAAAAAGGAGCTTAGCCACAAATCAGGCTGCCTCTATCAACCTGTATGCCCCTTATCCTGAAGTTTCAGGCTGTTTAACGTCTCCTGTCTCTGATTTAGAGCTGGTGGAGACTGAGGATCAGGAGAGACAAGATTTGACCCAAGCAGAAAATCCTAAATCAACCATGTCTATGCCCAGATCACACATATTTAATGTCCTTCTGTAATTTGAGCAGAGGAGGGTGGAATTGAGGAAAGGGACTTGGTTCATGTCTGAGATGGATTCACAGTATTTCTTGTTTGCTACTCTTTAACTACTTATATAGCAGAAGCAGTCCTTAACTCTAGTGTTCCATACGCAGTTGACATATGTGATACCAATTGGGCTAGGCCACAGCATAAATAAGAACACATTGGCTTGTAATATATTAAAACCATAGAGAGAGAGAAACGATTTTTTTTCCAAATAAAAAAGGATAAAACTCTAGATTAATTTGATAGCTGGAGATGTAGTGCATAGTTTTATATGTAGCAAGAGATTGGACTGCTAATTGTGTAAACCCTCCAGCTACCCTGAGTTCAGAAGACAGCTGTTAGGTTGCATGGTGCTAAGGCTGAGGTGGAAAGTACATGGTGCAGTAGTGTGAGGAAACAAAGATCAGTGTTAGACCATGGGTCTCTGAGGTGCACACACAGATCCATACTTGTGTAAGCCATAGACTTTCATCTTCTTATAGTAGCCTTGTAAGAAAGTAAAGCCAATTCTTATGAGATCTTTTTCCACCTTCCCAATGAACTGTAAATGATCACAGTCAAACAAAATAATACTGAATGTTCCTTTCGTGGAATTGAAAGTCCCTTAGAAAGTCGACTACCCTGGAAGGTCACTAAATGAGTAGTTTTCTTTGACTCTTTAAACTACATGGGCTTGAATCAAGATCTGTTCACCTCAGGGCATGTTGATTATTCTCTGACTGTGTATACAAATTTGAGGTATCTTGGTATATAAGCGCAGTCACAGCTGTGACTGGTGGTTAGGAGTATAGGGTAAGATCCCAGGCTCGTCTCCAGCCCTGGTAAATCCAACATGAGATTACACCATATAGTTTCATTAGCAAGCCAAAGTGTATCTCTAAATTAAAGCTCCTACTCTCCTTCCTCTGATGTGTCTATCATCTTGTTATGCTGCAAGGACTTTCTTGTTGCTGTGATGCTGAAAGCTGTCACCAGTTTTTCAGATACCAGCAGGGCTACCCATTGTGGATAGGTTTCAGCTGAGCTTCCAGATTAAGACAGAGTAGGGAGAAGGACCCCACAGTCCACTACCAAAACAATTAGCCTTTGATAACTCTATGAATAGTAGAGAAGCACTGTCAAATATAGTGCTGGAAAGTGAGCCCTCCAGGCTAAAAGTCATTCAAGAAATGACTGGGGAAGAGCTGCCTCCTCAAAATAGAATTGACCTTAGTGATGGGAATGGAGTAAAGCCCTTGAGACCTCCAGTTGCTGATGTGGCACCATTCAAAATGAGAAGAAACAGTGACTGCAACAATGAGCTTAAACATAAAAAGATCATGTGCATGGCACAGTGCTGGCTAGTATTTCATTTTCTCATACATAGGGTCTTTATGAATTTGATCTGACTGGATGGCACCTAAGAATTCTCCTTAAGTATAATCAGCAAATAGATAGGTAAATGGACTCCATTTATTTGCTATGTTCCTGCCATGGGATGATGAATCTGGGGAGGTTCCTGATGAAGCTTCCTGAACCTTGCAGTCATCTGAATTTGGAATAGAGGCGTGTAAGAAGTGGCACCTTCTCTGCTTATGGCGTAGTGCAGTTTTCCATACCCACTGGCCATCTACTATGTCCACAATTTAGCCCCTGTGCATACATTAAAGTATATTTATCTTCAAGGGGAAAAGTATGTCTAGGAGATATTTTTCTGATATGGGGTTTGAATAACATTAGGTGAACCAAGCAAAAATAACATGCAAATGAAATTAGTGTAGGCAGATGGTTGAACTTGGTAAAAGTAAACAAATACCATAGTTAAGTATTCCTGAAACATCTAATCTGTTTTTCGTTACAGTATTTGGGGAAAAATATAACTGACTTAAAATAATTCTACTTTTTAATTTTTAAAAATTTTCTTTTTGTTGCTGTTTCTAAAATAAAAAGCTCATTGGGAATAAACTTGGTCATTCTATGTAAGTTGATAATTGAGACTAAGCATACTCCTTTATTCTGACTTATTCTAATAGTTTGCAGAAATATATATAGCACATTTTATAAACATGTGTAGTTACATACTAATAATATGAATAGTACACATAATAAAGTTTAAAGAGCTCTTCAAAATGTTCCATACAAAACATTTCATTTAGTGTTTACAAGAATCATATGAGATAAACTATTTTTTCTCTTTTACAGGTGAGGAAACTGAAGTTCAGAGAGGTTAATTGACTTTGCTAATGGCATCCATCTGCAAAGGGCAGAGTTAAGTTCTAACTTGAAAATAATTGCTCTGTAATTTTATTCAAAAGCAGTTTTGAACCATTATCTAAGCTTTGTGCAAAAGAATAAAACTGCAGAACAAAATACAATACAGTATTTGCCTTGGTGCAGCACACAACTAAATGTGTTTGCAAGAGAGCATGTGCACCTGAGGGAGAGAGAGAGATATACCAGCAATTATCATAAAATTGGATAAAAGCTAAATGTGATAATAAAGGTCCATTCAAAATGTAGAGTGTTACAAAATAGGGGTAAATACTACTTTAGGGAGGTGTTAGTGGAGCCCAGAGAGGGGAAGTAATTTATGATTTAAGTTGGGAAGAAAAAGTGGATTAGGAATTAAACAGAAAAGGCAAAGTAGGCATGGCAGTACTAGAAACAAAAGGAGTGAAGCTCAAGGAACTAAGAAGTGTTCTTGACAGGTGAAATATTTGCACGCAGTTCTGCAGCCCTAGTGTAATCAAGGGCCCGCTGCATGTGGCAACAGATCCCGTCAGATCTCAGAAGCTAAGCAGCATCGAGCCTGGTTGGTAATAGGATAGGAGACTGCATGGGAACACCAGGTGTTGTAGGCTTAGGAAAAGGACCTGGCAACCCACTCCCAAAAAACCATCAGCCACTGAAAACCCTACAGATAGCAGAGAAGCACAACCAATACTATTTTGTCTGTTGTATATAGGGTCACTATGAGTCGACACTGACTCAAAGGCACCTAACAACAACAACAAAGTGTAATCAGGAAGGGAGTGAGGCTGTAAAAATAAAAATCAAGATGCTAGGAGGCTCTTTATGTTGTGGCAAGCAGTTTGGATTTTACTTTTGGTCAATGGGGAGCCATTAAAAGTTTTGAAATCCATTCTAAGACTGAACTTCCTTACCCCAAACTGCGTTTTGAGTTAGGAAAGGACATTTAAAAGCAAACAAACAAACTGTACTGGGAATGGATAGATGAACAGTGCCCAATTCCTTCCTGCTCTGCTGGAGAGCTCAGCTCAATAGGAAAGAGAAACATAACTTTTTTTTTTTTTTTTTTTTTTTTGGTACTAGAGGGTTGACCTATGGTTTCACACACGCTGAGCAAATGCTTTGCCACTGAATCACACAACCATCCTCTATTATTTTTTATAGTGAGACAGAGTTTCTCTAAGTTGTGCAGGCCACCTCTGGACTCAAACTTGAGATCCTCCTGCCTCAGCTTCCTGAGTCACTGGAATTACAGCCATACACCACTGCACCCAGCTGAAACAATAATTCTTCGTCTCTATACTTTCTGTACAATCTGAAAAAGACTGATGCAAATTTGCTTAGAGACACAGGAAACATTGTTAAGAAAAGTTGGAGTGGGGAACGGGGAGCCTAGGCACCATGGCCTGGAGTCTAGAAGTTCAAGGCCAGCTGGTCAGTCAATCTCTCTGAAAAACACACAAGTAAATAAACAAAGCACAGTTGGGTATACAGCACCCTTTTTTTTTTTTTTCAGTACTGGGGGTTGAACCCAGAGCCTTGTGCTTGCATGCTCTGCAAGTGCTGGACCACTCAGCTGCACCCGCAGCCCTTTTTTTTTTTTGCTTTTTGAGACAGGGTCTTGCTAAGTTATGCAGACTGCCTCTGGTCTCCAACTTGTGATCCTCCTGCCTCCGCCTCCTGAGCCGTTGGGATTACAGGCATGTGTCACTGTGCTGGGCTCACAGCATCCTTTTAAATTTAGCCATTAACTCTTGAAACCTGTCCCCTAGGGCTTTCTCCATGGAAACTCTACCTTCTCCAATGTCGTCTAGTAACTGACAAATACTTCTGATGATCTGTTAAGAAGTTATTAGAATGATGTCAAAAAATATGAATAGGGCAAATGTTCTTCTTACTTTGATTTTCATAAACAAGAAAGAATTTCAAGGATAGCCTTGATGAAGATAAGAAGAAAATTATAGCCCTTAGGAGTCAATAGAAAAAAAAAAGAAAAATGAGCATGATGTAGATATTGAAAAAAAGATATAACAGCAAACCGAAAGTCACCAGTAGGAGGGACTAAAGGGAAAACCATCTGAGACAGTGGAAGATTTTTATGCTTTCATAAAAATATGTCTATCTCTAGAAAGTCCCACTCTATTCATACATAGGGAATTAGTTAATGAAGAGTAGGTGAAAAGCCAAATTAGGAAAGTTGAGAATGTGGTTGATTTTTAACTAGAAACCTGGACATATTCAGATCAGTAGGCTTGCAGGAGTGATATTTATGCATTTTTATGGAATTAAAAAAGGTTATAGTTTCACACATGTGTATCCATTAATTTTGAGAACTGTTAAAGAAAGGGCTCAGATTACTATAAAGAGTAGACAGGATACTTTTCTTCAGGAGGGAGTGGGAACCAGAGGTGGGGGTGGAGCCCTTCAGCTCCCCTCAGCACTAAAACATTTTCACTCATCTATTTTGCTCACCCGGACTGATGAGAGATCCTGAGCATCAAACAGCTGAGGTGTATGTGAGGGTGTATCTGCATCCTCAGTAGGACCTATCTTTAGCACATTGCAACACTAATATTGCTTTCAGAACTGGAAGTCCTCCCAGCTCAATGTACTCTCTGCAGGCAGTGAGGCAGCCACAGATGGAGCCTCTCTGAGACTTCCCTAAGTATTCTGTGGTGTAGGATGGCAGTAGAGCATATGGTTCAGAGGGGAGAGCCCTGAATTAAGACAGACCTGGAGCAGAATCTCTGTTCCCCACCCACTGTCCATGTCATCTTGGGGTGTAGGGCACTGCCTAGAGAGGCAGTTTGCCCCAAGGCCTATCTAGGCTCCCTTGGAGGACTGAGGCTTGTTCCCCAGGCAGTCACCTTTGCCCTACATCCTGGAACTCAGGGTCAACGAGCTCCCCAAGATGGCTCTGGCATCTATTCCCTTGCCTCCACGTGCCCCTTGACATGGTTTGGCTGTTTCCAAACCCCTGAATGGCTCCTGATTGGACCATTCTGGAACCACCCTTGATTGGCTACTTCTGCAAAACCAAATTTGAATATCCCCTCTGATTGGCTGAAACCCGTATGAAGTGACTGCCTCTGATTCGTCCCCAGCAATCCCCAGAAGAGTATATAAGGGCGGTACACGTAGCAGTTTGGGTCCATTCCATTGACGGGGACAGACAAGGAAGAAATAAAGAGCTGTTGGAGCAGAGCACTCGGAGTCTTCATTGGGAAGAAAAGAAGCCAGGAGCTTCCATGGGCAGAAGCCTCTGAGCCTGCCTTTTTTAAGGCTTCTCAGAGCAGCTATGGGCATAAGCCTCCTTTCGTGGCTCCTGGGTGCCCAGCTCCCCTTCACCAGAAGACGGGTCTTTCGCTGCTGGTTCCTGCTCATGGCCGGACTGAGTCCAGTGGCAGGACGACACTCCACATTGGAGGACCTCTTTAATGCTCCACTTACGCATACCACATAAAATGGGGATCATAACATTTATTTATTTTTGGTTTGTTGGCATAGGGCCTCACTGTGTAGCCTAGGCTGGAATTTGCTATGTAGACCGGGCTGTACTCATGTCACTCTTCTTGCCCCAGCCTGAGAGCCTGGGTGATAGGAGTGTGCCACCATGCTGGGCTCATAACATTTATTTTATAGGTTTGTGGTGAGGATAAATGAGAATCCAAAACAGAAACCAAATGTGGCACAGAGCTGACATATAGTAAGCAGTTAATAAATGCTATTTGCTAATGTTAATGTTCAATCTGATATGTAACAAGATAAAATTCTCAGAATATAATATATGAAGTAAATGACTCACATCATCTATGTAAGAGTGTGCTTGTAATGACTTGGCATTATTCTCAATGTCACTTCCAAATATGTCACAATGCAAAGCCTAAGCAGCAACAAGGACTAAGCAAACAACTTTGAAATTTAGAATCTGAAGTAAGCCGCAGCAACTTAATAAACAAAAACAAATGTTGTGTATAGAAGCAAATGAAAAAAATTAAGACAGTGGGGAGCAGCCTTTGTTCTGACTTGAAATGGGCAAAATTACTGGGTTTATCATAAGTGGTGATAATTCTGAGGAACATTGTCTCAGAGTTCCTTAAATGTTTTCAGTTAGTTGAATTTGGAGGAAATAATTGTTCTCCATACAAAGGAGTGAGAATAAAATTAACAAAGTAAACCTTCGAGAAAAATTATTCTCATATACAATATTATGGATATTTTATAGCTCCTCTCAGAAAGTGAAAAAGTTTCAATTTACCAATTTTATTTTTTAGTGATTTTGTGCCAATTAGTAATTGCATTAATAATGATCAAGGTAGATAGCTTCCTTTATATTTTGTCTTTTAATATATATATATATGTATATACATATCTCGGGGAAAAAGCTATATATATATATTTAACTAACAAATAAAAATAAAAACTATATATATATTTAATTAACAGACTATTTTCTAGAAAGTTTCAGGTTTTGGTAGTTTTTGAACATGCTTGAAGGTTGAACCCAGGGCCTTGCACATACTTTGCAAGTGCTCTAGCACTGGGCTGCACCCCCACTATACCACCCTACTTTTTTTTTTTTTTCTTGAGACAGAGTCTTGCTAAGTTACATAGGCTACCTCTGGCTCAAACTCATGATCCTCCTGCCTCTTCCTCTCCAGTAGCTTGGATTACAGGTGTAAGCCATGATGCCCAGCTTATCTTTTTGATTTAGTTTGAGATGGACTAAGAATACAAGTGTACATCTATATTTATCCCTTGAATATTTGTGACTTGTTACTATATCAATTATACATTTATGCATATGCATAGACAAGTTGAAAAGCCCCTCACTTTAAAAAAAACAAAAAACAAAAAACAAAACGAACTTCACGTAGATAGGGCTTTCATACTTGTTCCTGACATTTGCTGACTAAATGAAGTACTTCGGCTGGGCGCTGTGGCTCATGCCTGTAATCCCAGCGACTCAGGAGGTGGAAGCAGGAGGGTCACAGGTTTGAGGCCAGAAGAAGCCAGTGTAACTCAGTGAGTCCCTGTCTCAAGACAAAAAGTTGGAAAGGGGCTGAGGGTGCAGCTAAGTAGTAGGGCACGTGCAAAAAGTATGCATGAGGCCCGACTTCAATTACACTTTAGATTTTCTGTTAGTAAGCTTGATTATAAGTTAGATTTTCATTGCACCATTTAGTCAACATTCTGTTTACTTTGTGGGCCTTTTGTTGTACTTTATTTCGATCTTTTAATTGACTATATATATATATATATATATATATATATATATATTTATGATGTACAAATATATTTATATATACAAATACACACATTGTAGAATGAGTAAATCAAGCTAAATGACATCAGTTACCATATATGCTTATTATTTTTGTGGAGAGAATATTTAAAATCTACTCTCTTATAAATTTTTGAGTATATAGTATTATGTTATTAACTATAATCATGTTCTGCAGCTATAGCCCTGTGGCATCCGATCCCACCAGATCTCGGAAGCTAAGCAGTGTCGGGCCTGGTTAGTACCTGGATGGGAGACAGCCTGGGAACACTAGAAGCTGTAGGCTTGGGAGAAGGACCTGGCAACCCCCTCCGAAAAATCAATCTGCCATTGAAAACCCTATGAACAGCAGAGAAGCACTGACAATAGTGTTTCCCCTGTTGTACAGAGGGTCGCTATGAGTCAGATACCGACTCGACGGCACCTAACAACAACAACAACAATAATCATGTTGTGTAATATATCTCTTGAACTTATTCCCCCACCTAACCCAAATATTGTATCTTTTGTCATACATCTGCTTAATCTCTACCTGTTCCTGGCATCTGGTAACCACCATCCTACTCTCTGCTTATGAGTTCAACTTTTTTAGACTCTACATATAAGTGAGTTCAGGTGGTGTTTCTCTTTTTGTGTCTAGTTTATTTCACTTAGCCTAATGTCCTTTGGGTTCATTCATGATGTCTCAAAAGATAAGATTTCCTTCTTTTTAAAGGCTGAATGTATTCTGTTTTTTTTTGTGTGTGTGTGTGTGTGTGTTTACATTTTCTTCATTTGTTGATAGAATTTTGGGTTGACTCTGTATGTTGACTATTATGAATAATGCTGCAATGATTGCAAGGGTGTAAGTATACTAATAATTGTTTTTTGTGGTACTGGGGTTTGAACCCAGGGCCTTGTGCCTGCATGCTTTGCAAGTGCTGGACCACTGAGTTGCACCCCCAGCCCTTTTTTTTTTTTTTTTTACTTCTTGAGACAGTGTCTTGCTAAGTTATGCAGACTGCCTCTGATCTCAAACTTGAGATCTTCCTGCCTCTGCTTCCTGAGCCACTGGGATTACAGGCATGCGCCACCGTGCCCGGTGCTAGTATACTAATAATTGTGTAACCAATCTTTATGACAATTAAGCCAAAAGTTGAATTCTATTTAAGGAAAGTTGTGTTGATTGAGAAATATGTCATTAAATTTTGAATGCCTTGAATATTCAATGGGCATGATCAGTAGTGTCAAAGAGTCACAAGAACCTCTTACATCCCATGTTCCCAGTGTGACTCATCAGCCTGCTAATGTTTCACCAGACACATTTCTAGTGTTGACATTTCCCTATGTGCTGAAGAGCTGGGCGTTGAGAGTTAATATACCCTAGGCTCACAGGATCTTGTAGTGCTGAAAGAGAATTCAAGATGTGCTTTGGCAAATGAAAGAACAGATCATTGAAAAGAGAACAAGTTTTGAAATATAGATATAGGAAAAGCTAAATACCTCAGGGACATCATAAATCATAAGTCATATGGGAAAAACATGTTGCTAGTTGTTATATAAACCAGCTTATAATACACTGAGATATATAAAGTCAGCGAATTCTAAATTTTTTCTCTCTGAAAAAGATGGATTTAGAGTTGCTTGATGTCTTATAATTTAAGGCTTGAAAGAAATATGCACAGTACTGGAGACTCCTGGTTGATATCATTTTAGGTCAGCCTAGTTTCTATTGGTTATAAATCTGGTATTATAACCTTCATTAATTTTTATTCCAGAGAAATCCTAGTATATATGCTCTCGATCCAGCATCTACAATAGGTCAAGGCTATCACTAATTTAGTTGTTCTACTTTTGTGTTTGTTCTATCCTTTCAGCACCACTCTGCAGTCTCTGAGGTCCCAAGTTCGATTCCCAGTACTGCAAAAATGGGAGAAGGACATGGCAATCCACTCCTGAGGCAATCCCAAAAACAGTTAAACATTGAAACCCTATAAGGGTCATTATGAGTCGGAGATGACTCAACATACCTATCAACAACATATGATTAAAAACAACTAAATAATTAAATATGAACATGTCTAAAATCATATATCAGTATTTTTATGTATCTAGCAAAATGAGTTTCCAAAAGTATTATGTTGTTCTGGATGTTGGTTTTAGTTTTCTGAGACACAAAGCTTAAGATAGGATTGGATATGCAAAAGATTTATTAGAGAAAAATACTTACAAAAGATGAAAAGGATAGGAGGAATAAATTCAAGAGCTCTATTACATGACATGGTGACTAAAAATAACATATTCTTGAAAATTGTTCATCGAGTAAATTTCAACTGCTCTCACCACAAAAAATGATGTAAGTATGTGAGGTAATAGGTATGTTAATTAGCTCAGTTTAGCCATTTCACAATGTTTACATATTACAAAACATTGTCATATGGATATAAGGCTGTGAAAGCTGGACATTGAGTAAGGGAGACAGGAAAAGAATTGATGCTTTTGAATTATGGTGCTGGGGATGATTATTGAATATACCATGGACTGCCAAAAGAACCAACAGATCTGTACTAGAAGAAGTGCAGAGTGCTCCTTGTAGGCAAGGATGGCTAGACTGTGTCTTACATATTTTGGACATGCAGTTAGGAGAGACCAATCCCTAAAGAAAGACATCATGTTTGGGAGAGTGGCAGGTCAACAAAGAAAAGGAAAACCCTCCACCAGATGGATTGACACAGTGTCTGCAACAATGGGCTTAAATATAAATAAGATCATGTGCCTGGCACAGAATGAGGGAGTGTTTTGATCTGCTGTACATAAGGGTCACTATGAGTTGGACTCGATTTTATAGCATCTAACAACAACAAAAATATGTACAACTCTTGTTTGAAAAAGAATTATTCTGTACACCTTAAAAATAAGTAAAATGTGCTAATTTGAAATTTTTTTAAAAAAGTAAAGGGTGGGGTGGGTAGATTAGCAGCCGGAAGAGATAGCCTCACATATGATGCAAATCTGCCAGTTGTGGAAGAAGAGGGGAAAGGAAAGAAGATTGGTTAGGAAAATAGGTAAGACTCCTCTAAGTAGGTTTCAAAGCCTGTAGCTGTACCATTATGGCCTCTGATCCTGTCAAATCTTGGAAGCTAAGCAGGGTTTGAGCCTGGTTAGTACTTGAATGGGAGACCTCCTAGGAATATCAGGTGCTGTAGGCTTTGGAGAAGGACCCGGCAACCCACTCCTAAAAAACAATCAGCCATCGAAAACCCTATGAACAGCAGAGAAGCACTGACAATAGTGTTTCGTCTGTTGAACATAGGGTCACTATGAATTGGACACTGACTCAAAGGCACCTAACAAGAAGAAGAAGATTTCAAGTAAAATTATAAGGAGCCCTTGAGCCAAAGTCTTCTAATTGAATAGGGCTGTTTCATTGCAGGAATAGACCTGCATCCATGCCGCCGCAGTGCTCAGACACTGACTGAGAGCAGCTACCAAGTGTGGCTGAGGTATAAAGGTGATGGGAGATGCAGAGAGAAGGCAGTGGGGCTCCTAGAAGACTCTGTTCCTGCAATAGGAAATTGGCTCAGTGCATTTTCACGGCCGTCACATCCTGGAAGGCAATGAGGTATGGAGGGAAGAGTATGGGATGTGGATTTACATCCCAGGTCCACCACTTACAAGTTGCCTTGAACAGATTTGGTTAACCTTTCTGTAAAATGGGGAAACTAGGGCATGTCCTATTTATTGTAGTGGGTGCTCATATCAGAGTGGGAGGAGAAAGAGAGAGAGAGAAAGAGAGAAAGAGAAAGAGAAAGATTGATTTTATTTCCAATTGTATACACAATTACATTGTGAACACAAATATATTTGTTGTTATTATTAGGTGCCATTGAGTCAGTATTCGATTCATGGCAACCGTACCTACAGCCAACAAAACACTATTGTCAGTGCTTCTTTGCTATTCATAGGGTTTTCAATGGCTGATTGTTTTTTGGGAGTGGGTTGCCAGGTCCTTTTCCCAAGCCTACAGCACCTGGTGTTCCCAGGCGGTCTCCCATCCAAGTACTAGCCAGGCCTAACCCTGCTTAGCTTCCCAGATCTCATGGGATTGGATGCTACAGTGCTATGGCTGCAGGCCAAATATATTTAGGAGAAACATAAAAACACAGTTAAGAGCCAGACCATTTAGATTTGAATCCAAAATCCATTCTGAGTGTTTCCAAGCCTCTTTCTGCTCTGTTTGCCTACCTGTTACCTGGATGAAACAGGGTCTCTGTGAGAAATAAATTTATTATATATATATATATATATATATATATATATATATATATATAGTGATCTTAGCTACTTCTGGCACATAGTAAGAGCTCTGTATGTGAACACTTAATGCTACAATTTCTCTGAATATGTCCATCCAAATGCCTGCCTATTTGGATTTTCTCATTTATGTTTTTGATTAAGTTTTATTATAATCTTTGATTACTTTGACCTTTTCAAAATCTTCCTCTTATTTCTGTTAGCGTTTTCCTCTCAGTGATTTATTCAGCATTCTTTCTTGAGCCCAAGGTCAGCTGGAATATAGAAATTGAGCAATTTTCAGTCTCGTTCCCTTTGATCTGCCCTCTGTACCTGTGGCTCCATGAGGTGTTCTATGTCTAGGCATAGATAGTCATTCCCTCTTGATGGTTTTCCAGGCTTAGTTCTTCAGGAAATTAGCTCAACAAGGGATGCAAAGGGCAGGCAGGCAATGTGGGATTTCAGTAAAGGACCCCCAAGACACTACATTGGAGTAATTTCATGCTTCAGAGCTTGAGTCCAGGCTGATTTCTCAAATGGCCATTATTCCTTTACCTCAGTGTAAACTAAAGGTGATCTTGAGCTAATTCATATAGAATGAAATTTAGATTCAGTAAAATTTATGATAAAATATGATAAAAATAAAGCAACAGCAAACATAATGCCTATCCCTTCTGTCCAAGGAGTGATTTTAAAAGAGATTGTTGTTGCTGTTGTTTTTAGTGTTAATCCTCTTGGTGCTTTTAACTCATCTTGGGGAAGTTAGTTATCATGCTCATACTTGATGCAGTGATTAGCATGAACAGGTGACCTATCAAAACTCAGAACTACATGGAACGTGGCTTTCTCATCTGGAGGGTAATGACTCAGAGCCCTATGTCATCTTTCTCACTCAGCTGCAGGGAGAGTTTGGAGTCTCTTGGACAGGAAAGCACCTGGGAGGATGGCTTGCATGCTTGGGTGACATCTAGGTCATACATGGCTCCACTGGCCTCCCAGGCAGGGAGAACATGAATCAGGCTCCGATACAGCTGATGATTGGATGTCCCGATGTGAGGAAGGAGGGAAGGCAGTTCAAAGCATCAGTAACAGTGAGTTGTAAAGGAGAACAGTGGAAAGGGAGAGAGCTGAAGACAAAGGGAGCAAGATGACAAAACAAATTGGAAGGGGGGGTGTATCTGTCATGTCTTCTGAAAGCCCCCATCACAGAAAGATGGACCATGCTGTCAGAACTGTTATCCATTCCATCAGCTCCATGATATGTGAGAAAGCCACCTGTCACTTTCTTGGCTGCATGCAGTGGTACAGTCCTGCCTCCTTCCCCCCGATGCACTGCAAACATTTTTTAAGTTTTCTTTTTAAGCAGCTCTATTTGTTTCCATCACAGGTAGATCCATCACATACATTTTAGAAGTCATAACATCAGAATTTCTGTTGAACATAAAGGGCTCCTTAACAAATGCTACTATTTATCAACTCTAATGGGCTTTTGTAAAGATCTTATAGAAATAAAGACTAAAAATCCAACGATGGCCTTATCGTAAATACTCAATACTTTGTTGCCTGTTTATAGGATAATCTTGCTTTCTCACAATATATGGCTGTTCAACAGACTTAAATTGTGGTCATGTGGTATACTTGCCAGGAGATGGCAATAGTGATCTATTTCCATGATAAGCCTTGTAATGGAACTGATTCCACCAAAATTAAACTAACAGGCAGAATGATTGGGATTTCCAATTCTGTTTTCCAATGCAAAATTATCCATTTTAAATTCTTGAATTATTAAGTTGTTTCTAATCATTCTGAGCCTGATTTTTACCAAAAACGTTGTGACAGCTTTCTCAAGATCCAAAAATAATTATTTGGCTCTCATAGAAGCAATAATACAATTTTGAAAAAGAACCCTACACGTAGCATCGGAAATTTTACAAAAGCCACAGGCAATGAGATAACATGAGAACTTTATAAAATCCTCACAATTACTACTCAGACATGGATCACGGAATCTTTAAGTATGGAAGCAGATGAATATCGCTTGACTTTATTAGAAAGGCCTCTACCACTTTGATTAAGGTCAAGCCAACGTTTTTCTCTCAGAGTTCAGCCTGGTGCTGTCGTGGCTCGTCTTGAGTAAGGCTGAGAATGTGACTGAACCTCTCCAGCCCTTCCTACCAATGGGAATATACACATTTCCTTTTGTTTGACCCAAAAGCTGCAAACGCCAACATTTTCTTCTTTTGTTTCAGCTTCTAGGATGCTGAAACATCCTTTTCATCCTCTTGTTATGAATGTATCTTTAATTCTGAGTTAATGGCTCACTTTTATTATATTTTACTTTCATTTTCATTTATGTTGAATCTCTTTTGGAAAATACATGTGACTGACGTACATAGATGCAATAATTAAAGCCATCCTTTTCCTGTGATGGTTTATGGCTTTACTCATAAGGGACATAACAATTTTCTCCAAAACAACACCCATGAAAGCCACCTTAATCTTTTCTTGCTATATATGACTCTGGTTGCTATTTCTTACCTAGGGTATTTTAAAAATAAAATATCTATACCCGGGCTATTTTTTAACATAAGCATGTTCAGCTCGTTGCCCTTAACACTATTTTTTTTTCAAGTGGCATATTTGAGTCATTTTGATCTGAATGCTTTTCTATTGCCAGCTTCTGTTTTATTGCACGATCGGCTGCAGGTGGGTTCCATATGGTTCTTGAAGGTTCCATGTGAAGCACTTTTAGCAACTTTGAGTTAAAATGTGGAACATTATTCATTAGACTATGTTGACACAGGGCTGGGATTTGGCTCAGTTGGTAGAGCGCTGCACTGCAGTCTCTGAGGTCCCGAGTTCAATTCCCAGCACCACAAAAATGGGAGAAGGGCCTGGCAATCCACTCCCATGGCAATCCCGAAACAGTCAGCCATTGAAAACCCTATGAGGGTTGCTATGAGTCGGACACCGACTTGACGGCACCTAACAACAACAACAACAATGTTGACACATGATTAAAAGTAATGCTGTGGAATGTTATAGAAATAAGATGAACGTGATTAAATTGATATTTACTATGGCTGTATTAGATACTAGCTTTCAATGAAATAAATGCAGAATACTGAAATGAATTTTTTGTTGTTTGTAGTTTTGAGACAGGGTTTCACTAGGTAGCCTATGTTGGCCACATACTTGTGATCGTCCTGCCTCAGCCTTCCAAGTGCTGGGATTACAGGTGTGTGTCACCATACCCAGCTGAAATTAATTTTCTATGGCAGGCTATTCATTGTGCTGTAATGCAGTTAATGCCTGGAGTCATTTCTCCATCATCTATGTAACCATTTTCTTGCACTAAATATTCTCTGTTATAAAAACCTGAAATATCTGTTTTCCTGGTAGTTCTTTACTAAATGTAAGATTTAATACAAACTATGCTTATCACAGAACTACACTGTATCGATGTTATTTTTGTAAATTTATTGTTTTACATATTTTTCAAGCAAGCTCAAATTTATTTGCAATTTATACCTTATGTCTCAAGTGCCAGATTTTATGACTCTAAGGAATACTGTGTTGCACTAGACCTACAAAGGCATAGGTAAGAAAGAACATAACAAAAGGGAGCTGGAAAGAAGAGAAAAAGGAATCCATACTATTTTAATGTATTGAATTACAGAATGTAATTTTAGAGTATATCCTTTTTCCTAAAATGTTTTGCACAGAATATTGATTCTGCTTTTTGTTGGTTTGTTTATTTTCTGCTTTGAGATTGAGTATCACTACATAGACCAAGATGACCTAGAACTCATGATCCTCCTATCTCAGCCTCTTGAGTGCTGGAATTACAGGCAGCCACCACCATGCCCAGATAATTCAACTCTATTTTAGTGTCATGTGGGGGGAAAAACTGTGTCACAGTCAACTAACTGGAGAACAAAGATTCACTGAAACTAAGTAGTTTCTAAAGATAACTTCTTGGAGAATTTAATTGTTGATGAGTCTTCTGAATCTCGAGAGACTGATCTATTTCCTTTTCTTAATTTATAGATACTATTGATTTCAAGATTAATTTCATTCATTCAACAAGTACTTGTTAATTACCTTGTATATATTAAGCACTGTTATAGGGATTGAGGAAATAAAGAGTAAAGAGAGAGCAAAGAATCTCTGTTGAATTTGTACTGGGAAGTGATAAACAACAAACAAATCATTAAACTATACATAGGATGGATCCTGGTGGTTGTTGTTAGGTGCCTTCAAGTCAGTGTCTGACTCATAGTGACCCTATGTACAACAGGCAAAACACTATTGTTGTGCTTCTCTACTATTCATAGGGTTTTCAATGGCTGATTGTTTTTTGGGAGTGGGTTGCCGGGTCCTTCTCCCAAGCCTGCAGTATCTGATGTTCCCAAGCGGTCTCCCATCCAAGTACTAACCAGACCTGACCCTGCTTAGCTTCTGATATCTGAGGCCACAGTGGTAAGGCAGCAAGCTAGTGCTTAGTGCTATGAAAATAAAGTTAAGAAGGGCGATAGGGAGTAATCAGGTCAAGTTGAAGAATCTTACTTTTAAAGGGTGGCCAACAAAGGCTCTGCTGAGCAGAAGGAGCTGATCATAGGGTTTGCTGGTAGATTAGCATTCCATATGAAGCGTACAGCAAACACATAACCTCTGAGAGATGATTTTTAAGGAACAGAGAGAATGCCAGCATGCAGGAAGCCAGTCTGTTTTAGGAGACATCATCAATTTAAAGACATATTTGAGAACAAAGAGTTCAAAGAAAAGGAAAGAAACCCAAACAATTCTACTGTATGTGCATTTTAAAACAACAGCATAGATTCATCATCACCTGTCACATCTCTTGTTAGTTTCAGGCTAAGGTTGTTTTCTACACAGCATCTAAAAGTCTTCTAAATCACCAGTTGTTGCATAATGTTTTGGCGGCATGTTGTTTTTCATTATTTTTGCTGTGCTTGTGTCCTCCATAGGACTAGTAATATAATTTGGATTCACGGTGAAGAATTCTTGGATTTTGTTCTGCATTTTTTATTTCAACACACCTTTAGTTTCATTTTCCACGTAATTTAATTACATATTGCTGGAAGTTAAAATAGCTTCTCTTCAAAGGCAAGTGGAAACTATTGATATCTAACCTTACAGATACCCTTCAGAACTCATGAATCAGTCATACTGATTTTTTACGGCTTTGAAATGCCTATGATCAGTTCAGAAATGTTCGGTTATGTTTGCCCAGCCAATGACTGCTGTTTCACAACCTGCTTCTCTATCTAGAGGGTGAAAAACTTCTTTTGACATTGATTGATGCGTCCTCTTTAGAGAAACTTGAAAATGTAAATGAAAAACACATTTGATCTCATTTTGCATGACACCTCTGCAAGGATCACTGTTTTATGAAATACATAGGGAGAAACACTGATCAGGTAAAGTCTTCATTTTTTTTTGAATTTTAGCACAAAAATTTATTTATAGCATAAATATAGTACTTTAGTATATTTTGTCATAAATGTAGATATGTACAGGACAAAAAGAAGTTCTCTATTGCCACTACACCAATCCTTGTCTCATATAGCCGCGGGGGACAGTGCATGTGGGGGCCCTTGGAGCTTCCTTTCTATACATTTACATAGAAATATGTACACACCTATATGTATGCATATATGAATATGTAGCCTACACTATACATGTACACATACTTTTATAATCAGAAGTTTAAAATGTAAGTCTAAAAATATATAATTGATGCAAAATATAATATAAAAACAAATATCTACATTGCTATGTTGATATTTTTGTTTACATCTGTTTCAGAAATCTTTTCATGTCACTGCACATCCATACATTTGAATTTTTAGCATGCCATTGGATGGCTATAACACACATTATTCAGTCTTTCCTCCATTAAACAATCCATGGATGAGGGTGTTTGTATTACAAGCAGTGTTTCAGAAAATATTTTGTAATTATAGCTCTTCAGAAATGTAGAAGTAGGTTGTATTTTTAAAAAAATAGATAGCTAGAAGCAGAATTTCTACTTAAAGTTCATGTGCATTTTTGTATCTAATAAAAACTGGTAGGTTGTCTCCAGCTAGACCCTCTGGGCTACATCATAATAACTATGCATGACAAGGCTAGTTTCTCTAAACCTATCATTTTCTTCAGTTTTTCAACTTATTTTTTATTTTGTCTTGTTTTTGATAATCAGATAAGGGGAAAATCCCAATTTTTGTTTTCATTTGTCCTTTTCTAATTAATACATGAAAAGTTTCTTCTGAGAATGCCAATGCCTCATTGATATTTCTTTGCCCATTTTCTGTTAGCTTTTTTCTTTCGAAATTGATTTATGGGAGTTCTTTTTCATAGAAATGAATACTTAAAATGGGATACAAATATTTTTACCCATGCTTCACCTATCCTTTAACTTTATTAGTTATTTCTTTTTAAAGGAAGATTTAAAAATTTTAAGACAAAGTAATTAACATTTTCCTTTCCTATTTTTTGAGTTTGTATCTGGCTTATCTCTTTAATCCACAATGATAACAATTTTTAATCATTTTGTGGAATCGATTGTTAGGAAACATAACAGAAGAGGCAACTGGATTTACAAAAAAAAATGAGTTCAACAGAATAGAAGTGTTTTATTCAAGGAAGAGCCCAGATAGTCAAGGTCCATGGTACTGGGGTGGAGGGTGGGGAGTCTAGCTTTGTGGCGGATTTGGGAGCCAGGGCAACTCTGGCTCTGCCACTTTCCAGTTGTGATTTGGAGACCTGCCTAATGTCTTTTTCATGATTTGAGTGGGAGGAGGAGATGAGCGTGTGCACTCTTCTGGGTTGTTTGTGGTACTCAGTACTCCCTAGATCAGCCACAGAACTATCCTGCCTTTCCCAGAAGAGGAAAGGATTTGGTGAACAGCTGACATCCTGGCCACAGAACTGGGATTCATTCTTCTCCTCTAGATGAACACCCATATTTTCCTGTGATCATTTAGGAAATCAAGCCAACTTTTGACTTAAAATATCACCCTTACCACACATTGCATGGAGACATGCACATGATCTGGTAGGGACACCCCCTTCACTGATATGTGTTCTGCATGAATTCCATGAGGTTTTATTCCATGTATTTTACAACAGTGAAACCCCTCTTATTTTTCTTTTGCTAAATGTTTTTGACTACTGAGAGGCATTCTCTTGTTTATGTAGTATTTCAAATTGCCAGTTTTCATGCAAAACCATCTTATTTTAAGAGGGCTTTGCATTTATAGATTAATTAGGGGAAAATAATTTCAAATAATAATGTTTGATTTTGTCTTCCAAGCTGCCCTTTGGAATCTTCTGTTTAATTCTTTAACTTCATCATGTCTTCCTTTTACTTTAGTTTCAGAGTCTCTTTTGACATGTAGTTTAGTCTTTTCTTTTTTTCCTATCTTTTAAATAACATTTTGTTTTCCTCAAAAATGATGTCTTTGATGTCATGCCACAATTCATCTGGTCTTTGATCATTAGTGTGTAATGCATCAAATCTGTTTTTAAGATGGTCTCTGAACTCAGGTGGGATATACTCAAGGTCAGACCTTTGTTCTCATACACTTGTTCTTCAGTGTCAGTTTGAACCTGTATATGAGCAGTTGATGGTCTAATCCTCAATGAGCACCCGATCTTGATCTGACTTTTGGTATTGAACTTTTCCATTGCCTTTTCCTACAAATGCAGTCAATTAAGTTCCAATATGTTCCATCTGGTGAATTCCATGTGTATAGTTGTCATTTTTGTTGGTTAAAAAAATGTATTTGCAATGAAAATGTTGGTCTGAGAAAACTCTATCATGTGATCTCCAGCATCATTTCTATCACCACGGCCATATTTTCCAACTACTGAGCCTTCTTTGTTTCCAACTTTTACATTCCAGTCATCAGTAATTATTAGTGCATCTTGATTACATATTCAATCTATTTCAGATTGCAGAAGCTGGTAGAATTCTTCCCTATCTTCATTTGTGGCCTCAGTGGTGGTAGGTAAATTTGAATAATAGTCATATTAACTGACTTTCCTTATAGGCATATGGATATTATTCTATCACTGATAGCATTGTACTTCAGAACAGATCTTGATGTGTCTTTTTAGATGATGAATGCAATCCCATTTGTCTTTAATCTGTCCTTCCCGGCACAGTAGACAACATGATTATCTGATTCAAAATGATTTGTGTTAAAATTGTTTCCCTTGGGTCATTATTGTTTCTACCATTGTTTTTATTAACAACATTGTTTGTGGTTTGGGAACTTATTCAGACTTAGTGATCTTGTACGTGGTCTTTAAAAACAGGTTTGACATATGTTTTATTTATTTATTTTTAAATTTTATTTGTAAATATTAGTGGGGTACACAGTAATAAGTCATTTGTGATATCTGTTATTCAACTATTAAATCACTTTTGCTTATACAATCATAATCTTACATATTTTACAGAACAGTATGAACTAAGAAAGAAAAGAAAAAAGTAGGAATTTTAATTAATATATAATGAAAATCAAATGTAATCATGGGTTATATTCTCATTAATTTTTCTTCCCCCTTTCTTCATGTATTCATATAATTGCATCTTATATTTTGAGATTTTCTTCTTGCTATTTATCACTTTGGGGCTGGGATTTAGCTCAGTTGGTAGAGCGCTGTGCCACAGTCTCTGAGGTCCCGAGTTCAATTCCCAGCACCGCAAAAATGGGAGAAGGGCCTGGCAATCCACTCCCAAGGCAATCCTGAAACAGTCTGCCATTGAAAACCCTATGAGGGTCGCTATGAGTCAGATACAGACTTGACGGCACCTAATAACAACAAACAACATTTATCACTTTACATTACTTCCTGTCCCTACCTCTCCTTCCCCAACCTCCTATCCCACCCCTTGCTCTTCTCTCCACTTTTTTCTGATCTGCTTATATTTTCCATTCTTAGGTATGGTTGTTCATTTATGTATATGTATAATTTTTTCTTCCTTAAGTGTTTCCTTTGCTGTACAGAGCTTTTTAGTTTTATTAAATTCCATTTGTTGATCTTTCTTAAAGTTTCCTGGGCAACTAGAGTCTTATTAAGGAAATGCTTATCAATGCCTATGTGCTGGAGAATGTTGCCTATTTTTTCTTCTAGTAGTTTTAAGTTTTCTGTTTATATGTTGATGACTCTGTTCCATTTTGAGTTGACTCTCATATAGACTGAAAGGTATGGGTGTATTTTCTTTCTTCTTTAAATGGATATTCAATTTTCCCAGCACTATATGTTGAAGTTTCTTTGCTAGTCATAGGGTTTTCAATGGATAGCTGTTTTTGGACTGATTCAACAAAAACAAATATTATAATGACATGTGAAAAGAGCTGGAGGCAGAAAACCAAAAGGGAAGAACATGCTCTGTGTTTCTTAAGCTTAAGGAAGTGAAGAAAAATTCAAGCCTCAAATGGCGTTAGTGAAAGATTCTACAGGGAAAATGTTAAATGATGCAGGAAACATCAAAAGAAGATGGAAGGAATACACAGAGTTATTATACAAAAGAGAATTGGTAGATGACCAACCACTCCAAGAGGTTGCATATGAAGAGGAACCAATGGTATTGAAAGACAAAGTGGAAACTGCCTTGAAAGAACTGGCAAAACACAAGGCTCCAGGAATTGATGGGATACCAATAGAGATGTTTCAACAAACAGATGCAGCACTGGAGGTGTTAACATGTTTATGCCAACAGATTTGGAAAACAGCTACTTGGCCAACTGACTGGAAGAGATCCATATTTGTGCTTATTCCCAAAGAAGGGGATCGAGCTGAATGTGGAAACTATTGGACAATGTCATTAATATCATACACAAGCAAAATTTTACTGAAGTTCATTCGAAAGTGACTGCAGCAGTATATAGACAGGGAATTACCAGAAAATCAAGTGGGATTCAGAAGAGGGAAGAGAACCAGGGACATCATTGCTGATGCCAGGTGGATATTAACCAAAAGCAAAAAATATCAGAAAGATGTCTATTTATGTTTTATTGACTATACAAAGGTATATGACTGTGTGGGTCATAACAAATTATGGATAACACGTTGGAAAATGGGAATGCCAAAATACCTAATTGTACTCATGAGGAATCTGTACATGAACCAGGAGGCAGTTGTTTGAATAGAACAAGGAAACACTGCCTGGTTTGAAGTTGAGAAAGGTGTACATCAGGGCTGTATACTTTCACCTTATCTCTTCAATTTATATACTGAGCAAATAATCTGAGAAGCTGGACTTTATGAGGAAGAACATGGCATCAGGATTAGAGGAAGACTCATTAACAACCTGCATTATGCAGATGACACAACTCTGCTTGCTGAAAGTGAAGAGGATTTAAAACACTGATGAAGATCAAACATCATAGTCTTCAGTATGGGGTTGTGATTAAACATCAACAAAACAAAAATCCTTACGACTGGATTAGTATGCAACTTCACAATAAATGGAGAAATGATTGAGGTTGTCCAAAATTTTGCCTGGCTTGGCTCTATAATCAACACCCATGGAAGCAGCAGTCAAGAAATCAAGACACATTGCTCTGGGAAAAACTGTGGCAAAAGATCTCTTTTGAGTATTAAAAAGTAAAGATGTCACATTAAAGATGGAAGTGTGCCTGACTCATGCGATGTTATTTTCAGTTGCATCATATGGTTGCAAAAGCTGAACATTGAACAGGGGAGACATGAAAAGAATTGATGCTTTTGAATTTTGGTGCTGGAGACGTCTATTGACTATACCATTGACTGCCAAAAGAACCAACAAATCTGTCCTAGAAGAAGTGCAACCAGAGTGCTGCTTGGAAGCAAGAATGGCCAGACTACACCTTACATATTTTGAACATGTAGTCAGGAGAGATCAATTCCTGGAGAAAGACATCATGTTTGGGAGAGTGGCAGGTCAATGAAAAAAGGAAAACCCTCTAATAGATGGATTGACATAGTGTCTGCAACAATGGGCTTACATATAAATAAGATCATGTACCTGGCACAGAATTGGGAAGTGTTTTGATCTGCTGTACATAGGCTCGCTATGAGTTGGACTCAATAGCACTTAACAACAACAAGAACACATGTTGGAGAGGCTGTATTTTCTCCTTTGACCATCCTGAGTCTCTTTGTCAAAGATTAGTTGGCTGTAGTTGCATGGGTGTATCTCTGGATCTTCAGTTCTGTTCCATTGATCTTCATATGTTTTTGTGCCTGTACCAAGCTATTTTTGCCATTATGACCCTGTGGTATTGTTTGAAATCAGGTATTATGATACCTCCTGCACTCTTTTTGCTGCTTAGGATTGTTTTAGCTATACACAGTCTTTTTTGCTTCCATGTGAATTTTTGGATAGTTTTCCTATTTCTGCAAAGTATGTCATTGGAATTTTAATGAGGACTGCATTAGATCTGTAAATCACTTTTGCTAGTATAACCATTTTCACATTATCAATTCTCCAGGTCCATGTACAAGGGAGGTCCTTCCATCTTCTAGTATTTTCTGCTACATCTTTCTTTAATGCTTTGAAGTTTGCATTGTAGAGGTCTTTAGGGTCTTTGATTAGATTTATTCCTAAATATTTAATTTTTTGCTGTGCTGTTGTGAATGGGATTGTTGTCTTGATTTCCTTCTCTTTCTTTTCACTATCAGTTTAAAGGAATGCTACTGATTTTTGAGTGTTAATTTTGTATTGTGCTACTTTGCTGAAGGAGCTAATTAGCTCTAAGAGTTTTCTAGTGGGATTTTTAGGGTCCTTTAGGTATAGAACCATGTCATCTGTGAATAAGGATAGTTTGACCTCTTCTTTGCCTATCTGTTTTCTGTTAACATTTTTTCTTTGCTTGATTGCTCTGGCTAGGACTTTGATCACAATATGGAATAAGAGAGGAGAGAGTGGACCTCCTTGTCTTGTTCCTGAACTTAGAGGGAATGCTTTCAGTTTTTCCCCATTCAATATGATGTCAGCTATGTTTGTCATTTGGCTTTTATGATGTTGAGATAAGTTCCTTCTATGCCTAATTTCTTTAAGACTTTTACCATGAAGGTATGTTGTACTTTGTCAAAGGCCTTCTCAGCACCCATTGAGATGATCATGTGATTTCTGACGGAATGTCTCTTGATATGTTGAATTATATTAATTGATTTATATATGTTGAACCACCCTTGCATCTGTGGAATGAAGCCCACCTGATTGTGGTATATGATCTTTTTTATGTGTTGCCAAATTTGGTTTGCCAGAATTTTATGGAAGATTTTTGCATCAATGTTCATTAGGGAAATTGGTCTACATTTCTCTTTCTTTATATAATACTTCTCTGGTTTTGATATTAGGGTGATACTGGCTTCAGAGAATTAAATTGGAAGTATACATTGCTTTTCTATTTTATGAAATAATTTGAGGATAATAGACATTAATTCTTTTTTGAAGGTTTGATAGAATTTAGCTGTGAATCTGTCCAGACCTGGGCTTTTCTTTGTTAGGAGGTTTTTTATTACTTGATGGTTGTAATGGATCTGTTTTATTTGCTCATGTCCTTAGGGTTTAGTTTTGGTAAGTCAGAAGTGTTAGGGAATTTATCCATTCCTTGAATATATATTCCTTATTAAATATACGTTTCTTTATATATGTTAGATGCCATTGAGTGGGGTCTGACTTATAGTAAGCCTATGCCTGATTGAGCTATGTTTAAATCTTTATGATTGTAGGATTGTATCTTTCTTCCTTGACCCTCCCTGAGTATTTTGTTTACAAATTTAGAAGCTGTTTGGTAGATGCTTGATGATTCATGATTATTGAATTTTCGGGGTTAATCATACTTTTCATCAGGATGTCATATAATTTTAATATCCACTTAGAATTTTATTTTATAATAATACTGATTAGTATGGCTATGTGTTTTGCATTATGACAAATATATATGTATATACATATATACATACATTTTAGTTTTAATAATTCTGTGTCTGTGTTACATTTTATTTCTGACATCCTGGAATTGGAAACTTCTTTCTAACTCAATATATACTCTGTCTTTTCAAGGGGTAATTTAATTAATTATACTTACTATTATTGTAATTGGGCTTACTCTGTGTCTTAAGATTTCTATTCACTGTGCCTTGTTAGTGGTCATGTTTCATGGATTTTGTTGAATTGTCATGCTTTCTTTTTTCTTTTTATCTTTCTTTAGAGTGGGTTGGGAGCTATACATCCTAATTATGCTCTTGTAGCAGTCCCTGTTGACATTTTAATACATATATTTACACTTAAAACATTTTCTTATGGATGAAAATGCCAAGAGAGAAAGCATTAATGCATTTTGTTTTGTCATTTGGGTGGTAGATGTGGATCAGGAATTGTAATGTCAGGTTCAGAACTGTCTCTGTTCTTATACTTCATTCTTTCCAAAATATTTGGTCTGGTGATTCATATTTTATTATGGCTTGTCCTTGCATGATGTGTCAGCAAATGTGTTAGGTAGGGAGTGGTCTTATTCCTTCCCTATGATTTTCACCATGGTACAAAAGGTCATTAAAAGTGATACTTCCTTTGTAAGAGCAATATTCTTTGGTGAAGGAAAGGTAACAATGAAAGAGGAGAAGTTATGATAATTTATTCAGCCATGTCTTATTATCCAGGTCAATAAAGAAGTTATTCTTGACCTAAAGAACCTCATACATATCCTAATAGAATAGAAAAGCAACTGAATAGCACCAGTAGTGTCCCAGAGATGTTCAATATGTTTAAAAACATATCTTTGCTCTGAGAATTGTTGCAAATGGAGCAGTAGCATTGGTGCCCTCAGAAGCTTGCAAGAATGCAGGAGCTCAGGCTCTCTCCACACTCTCTATCTTACCACCTTCCTAAGATTCTATGTGACTCTCAGGCACCTTAAAGATTGAGAAGAGTGTAAGAACAAGTTACTTCTCTTCCTAATGTCTCAGAGATCAAAACAAAACCCCCAAACAAACAAAAAACATAACAATCATGTCAAAAATATATAGGACTTTAGGACATATAGTTGACCATTTCTGACTTTATAATTTTTGTCATATTTTAGATCGCTTTCCTATTTTTCACTAATTTTATCCTCTGTAAGCTATATGAAATTACCTGGGTACCTTTTGGTGCAAGATAGAATGAGAATTCCTCGAAGAAATAGTTCTTTGTGATGAAAGATCATGTAATCATATTGGACCCATAACCAGTTTTTCTCCAGATTTTACTTATTTTTTTCAATTTTTAGGGTATCACCATTCTTGTGACTTCTAAAATGAAAATGTTATTGTTAGGTGTCATCAAGTCCAATCTGACTTGGCAGCCCTTGGAATCCAGACGGGCATAGCAGCCCTATGTACAACAGAACAAAACACTACCCAGCTCTGTGCCATGCAGATGATCTTTAGTATATCTAAGTCCATTGTTGCAGTCACTGTGTCAATCTATCTAGTTAAGGAATGTTATTACACGTAAAATATAGAACATTCATGGTCTTCTTGGCAAAGATACCAACTTAAGAACCTACAAAACCCATTTTAAGGGGTATTTTTTGTTACCTAAGTGTATTCTTAATATGAAGATGGAGAGCCAGATGAACTGTCCTTTTGTATCTTTCTTACATGGGAGCACATTTTCAAAATCATTGAAGTGACATAAACTCATTAAATACACATCTTTTTTGTTTGTAGCCCTTACTCATAGATACTGGGAGATTTTAAAAATATTGAGTGAAGTTTTGGCTCAATCAAAATCATAGTGAAATGACTTTACAAATGCTTTCCAAATCTATTCCATCCTGCTAGGATGGAATAAAAAAGCTGTGTCCCATTAGGATGATTTGATGATTTTCTTCATCACTGTAGCATTTCTGAACATACACAGTGAAAAACATTCACTTGATCAATTTATTATCTTCACTTAATAATTAATTATATTTCCTTTTTGTGCCTTGTTTATTACATTTGATTACAAACTCCTAGAGTACAGGGGTATATCACTTTGGATCCTTGTGCCTATACCAAAAATCCTTTCACAGGTATTTGTTATGAAAATATCTGTTGCTCTTCACTAAGTAAATACTGCTTTTTAGGAATAAGGAAGATTATTGCTAAGGATTTGATAACTTAAACTGAAGGAGGGGATAGAACCTGAAATTTATTTGAAGAGTTATATAGCCTTATTCTGTCCTAAAAAAATTGTGCTTATTTTGCATTACTTTATAATATAGTCTTTGTATTATGTGGCTTTTGGGGCTAAAACAAAATTCATGTTCTAGGAAAGTAAGATATGGCTTCACCATGCCTTAAGCTTTCTTCATGGCCATGGGTATGGAACTCAGAGTTAAGTAAGTTGCTATTTTAGGGCATGCAGGAAACAGGACCTTCAGGCCTTCTCAGTGAGCATGCCAGGTCTCTCACATTCTTGTTTCAGCTCACAAAATTTTACCTTTTCCCTTCAAATGCCTTTGGCTATTGTCACTGTATTAATTTCCTATGGCTACCATAACAAAGCGCCATAAACCAGGTGGCTTAGAACAACAAAAAGTTATCACCTCATGCTTCTAGAGACTCCAAGTCCCAAATTGCACTTAGGCACGACCGTACTTCCTCTAAAATCCACAGGAGGTGACCCCTCACTTGCCTCTTCCAGTTCTTGATGGCTTCAGACATTCCTGGAGTTGTGAAAGCAGAGTTCCAATTTAAGCCTCAAGCTTCACACTGTCATCTACCTGGGGTGCCTGTCTCTGGGTCCAAAGTCTCACTTTTTCTCAGGACATCATTCATGTTTGGTTAGGGCTCACCCTAAGGAACTAATTTTAACTACAAACACCTTATTTCCAAGTAAAGTCATATTCTGAAGTACTGGTTGCTGGATTCCAAGGTATCTTTTCCTGTGCGGGAAACAATTCAAACTGGATCATCAGTAAAACCACTCTCTTTCCCCAGTGCGTTCCAGATTTTCCCTTTAGGTAGAGTTGCCAAATATGGCAGCCTTAGTTAGATCTGAATTTCAGATAAAGAACAAATAATTTTTAGTTATAGGTATCTCTTAAATAATTCATGGTACATTTTAATAAAAAGTTTGGGTTGATATTTATTTGATATTCATATTTACCTTGGAGTTTATCTTGTAACCATTCTTCGGGCCCTAGCTTTCTTTAATGTGGTCAAACTGTTTCAGGACACCTAGTCTGACTTTTCTTCTAGGACAGACTCAAATGTCACCTATGCCAAAGAGGTTTCTCTGGTCTCTCCCTCTCTAGAAATAAATTCTTCCTCTGCTTAACTTCAGCAGAACTTAATCTGGACTTCACCTGTGACAGTGAAAGGTACAATGTTGTATTAAAGTCATATATATATATATATTACCTGCCCTATTAAATAGAAGTTCTTTGAGGGCACAAGATTTTTATGATTCAGTTTTTTCTCCTGTTCATCATCTAGCTCAGTTCCTCAGGACAGTAAGCATTTGGGAAAACAAAATAAAACAAAAACAAAACAAACCAATAAAACTCCAACCATTCCTCTCCCCAAAGCCTTGCTCTTATTTGATTTGGCTTGCTGAAGGAAAACAATAGCACCACTTAATAACTACAAAATACAGAGATAGGTGCAAAAAAAATTCTACATCTTAGCAGAACTCCGAGTCTCCAACAAGAGGCTCCTTGTTTTCTAATGTGCTCTCTCCTCAGCAAACTGCTGGTTTGACCTACACTAAAACTTCATCATCAGGCATAGGCTCCCCATTTCCCTGATTTATTACAAAGGATTAAAGTGCTCACTGGTATTTACTTTTGCTGATTTATGCCTAGATTATATTTACAGTCAGTGTGGAAGAAATATTGAAGGGTGGATTCACACCAACATTTTTCAGAAACACCATGGCTGAGTGGGGATTGACAATGCATAATAGAAAGAAGTAAAAGAACCAGCCTCATTTTCCATAGCAATAACCCACTCTGTACTAATTGCAAAATGGAGATATTCTTTATGCATTGTTTCATTCATCCAGTCAACCAACAAGTCAATATTGACTAAGTTAGAAACAAATAAGCCAAAAACCAAAACAAAAGCCATACTTAACCTGTGCATGAACCATGCCCTGCCTTCAAGGCCTTTCTGACAATTGGTACCTTTACAATTATAATCCAGTGGAATTCTTTCATTATTTTTGTGCCCAAGAAGAAAACTGGTATCCTCTTTAAATTAAAATTTTAAAATAGTAATATTAAAAACCTTAATATTAATATTGTTCACAAGTTTGTCCAATATTAATAGGCATATGTCATCCCCCACATTTGAGAAGAATTAAAGTGATAAGAAAACTGTTTCTGTGCACAAATAAGGTTGGAAACTATCAGATTAAGGAGTTTTCTTTACAGCAGAGCTTCGTAGATCTTTTAATATGCTACTGTTTTTAAGTAATCACAGCTTAATATGTGTGTGCTTTACTTAATATTTTTTGGAAACAAAAGCCTAGCATGTTATTTTTCACTATAATTGTTGTTGTTAAGTGCTGTCAAATCAGATCCAACTCATAGTGACCCTATGTAAAACAGAACGAAACACTATCCTGTGCCACACAAATGATCTTTTTATGCTTGAGCCTGTTGTTGCAGTCACTGTATTTCTTCTCATTTTGAGTCATGCCACATCAGAAAATGGAGGTCTCAGGGACTTTACTCCATTTCAATCAATAAGGTTGAGTCTACTTTGAGGAAGCATCTCTTCCCCAGTTATTTCTTGAATGCCTGTTAGCCTAGGGTGTGTGTGTGTGCTAATTTTCTGGTACTGTAGTTGACAGTGCTTCTCTGCCATTCATAGAGTTTTCAATTGCTAATTGTTTCAAGAGTGGACTGCCAGGTCCTTCTTCCTAGTCTTAGTCTGGAAGCTGAGCTGAAACCTGTCCACCATGGGTGACCCTACTGATATCTGAAACACTGGTGGTATAGTTTTCAGCATCACAGCAACACACAATCCCCCAGAGCACGACAAACTGACACACATGGAGGTCATTCTAACTACTGTGTTCTAAATATCAGCTTGGCAACTTTTTCCCCTAATAAATATGATGTGTCAGATGAGGCAATTCAAGTGCTAATTGGGAGCATTTGTCAGAATTCAGTGAGGGAAGCAGAACCCTGAGGAACCTTGTGAAATAAAGGATTTATGGTAGCAATGCCAGTTCCCACGACTGTAGGAATCACCGGGAAATGGGTGCTTCTAAGGAAGAGGCGGGGCTGGGATTTAGCTCGGTTGGTAGAGTGCTGCTCTGCAGCCTCTGAGGTCCTGAGTTTGATTCCCAGCACCACAAAAATGGGAGAAGGACCTGGCAATCTACTCCCAAGGCAATCCCGAAATAGCCATTGAAAGCCCTATGAGGGTTGCTATGAGTCGGATACTGACTCAACAGCACCTAGCAACAACAACAACAAGGAAGAGGCACAGAGTCCGAGAAAAGTGCTACCAAGCTTTGTCAGCCCACAGCCAGCCAGCCAGTTCCTAGAGCAGGCCTGTGAGGATGAGCTGGCAGAGCAGCTGTCGGTGGCTGTTTTTCTGTATCTGGGGTTGCTGCTGATCAGCATGATCAACGAATAGGAAGCTGAGCTCCACAAGAAGTTGGGGAGAATGTGGACTGGTAGCAAGGGCCCTAAAGGAACCCAATGAAGACAACCCCCTCCCTTCTTTTCATGTTAGCCCCTAGAAAATGCTTTCTTAAGAGCTGCCTGTCTTCCTGAGTCTTTAGCTGATGCCTTCTTCATTGTTACCAAGGACATTTGTCTGAGCCATTCTGGTTTCATGCAGGAGACCTTGCAGACACTGTTTCCCTGTGATAAACAACATCTGCACCTCAACTACACAAAACTACGGAATGACTAGTTGTTTGTTCTCCTTCTGAGGAATTCACATCCTCCCTCTTTCCCCTGTATAGGTTGCTAGGCGACTTACTGCCCCTTTTCTGCTTCTGTACTCACACTTTTCTTTTTTTCTTTTCTTTTCTTTCTTTTTTTTTTTTTTGTGCAGGTCTCAGTTCTTTTATAGTCTTGTGAGCCCACTCTTCACAGGAAATCCTATAAGAAGCCTGAGCTTCCTTTGCTTGGGGCTCAGTCTTTGGAAACGATTCCACTGGGCCACACACTGGTGTGGAAATAACAAAACCCTCCTGAACTTGCCTACGGTCTCTCCAGCCTCATTTGTACCCCAACAGACTAGCTGGATGTGCTGGCCCTGTGCATTTCTTTCAAGTATAATCATTATTGTGGTAGTTATTGTTAGGTACCGTCAAGTTGGTGTCTGACTCATAGAGACCCTATGTACAACAGGTAAAACGCTATTGTCAGTGCTTCTCGCTTCTCTGCTATTCATAGGGTTTCCAATGGTGACTGTTTTTGGGAGTGGGTTGCTGGGTCCTTCTCCCAAGCCTACAGAACCTGGTGTTCCCAGGCGGTCTCCCATTGAAGGATTAACTAGGCCAACCCAGCTTAGCGTCCCAGATCTGAAGGGATTGGATGCCACAGTGGTGTAGGCTGCAGGCAAGTATAATCATGGTGATGTTCAAAATGTAATGTTGGCTATTGTGCTTCTGACCTCCAAATCTCACACACATTTTCCTTTGGCAACTCTAGCAAGAAAATACCTAGGGAGGCAGATCACAGGAAATATTCCAAGTCAGACAAATTCACACAGAGTAAACCTGCCACGGGACACCTTCCTGTACCCTTGTCAGGAAGTATATTTTGCACTTGTAGTCCTCACTCTGCCATCAGTGCTATGTGACCTTGGACAAGTGACTTAAATTTAGGATTCACTTTCCTTGCTTGGTAAAGGAGGTGAGGCTTAGTGTCTCTCCCAATTGTGAGACTTGATGAGAATTGTGGCGTCTTTGACACATGCTTGCTAATACAATACATTAAAATAAGCTTTCTAAAGGTGTTATAAAGGTTACATAGGATCATAACATAAACTAGATGCAAGCCTGGAAAATAATTGTTAGTTTTTACCAGGGCTAAAATAAGAACTAGGGACATTGACTCTAATCTGTATTCATGAGGAGACGCTAAAAGGGGGGGGATTATTCCATTTCATTTCAATCTGGGGTTGGCTTTTTATAAAAATTTTCCCAAAATTACACGGAGTGTTTTTAAAAAGACTTTAAACAATTGGTTTTTCTGCTTGGCAATTTCTTTATTGTGTTATAAGAGATAAAATTGTTTCATTGGTGAAGTTAATTTCTGTGTGAATTTAAATGACTAATAGAGGAAATAGTTTTGACAATACTGAAATGAAATTGCTTTCTCTGTAATTAAAGGGCATATGTAAGTATATAAAACACAATTACTTTTGTCAAACACTTGTGATACACCTACTGTGTGCCAGTCTATCTGCTAATACTGACAAACCAGTTGTTTAAAGAAACACAAGCAAACAGGCTAGTCCAAGGCAGAAACATCAACACAGATAATAGTGCTGTGAGGAGCTGGATTTTTTGACAGATTTGGTCACACAATCTTATGAAAGCACAGAAGAAAGCCAGGAAGGACATCTTCGAGGAAGTAATGTCTGAAATGAGGGGCTTCTTTTCCTCTTAGTTCTGTTTATTTGTCTCAGTTAAATAGGAAAGAGGTGGCCTGATGAATGGAAGAGATACAAAAGAAAAATCTAGTCACAGATACACCACGGGAGTTGAGGCCAGAGAACTGTGGCTCCCTGTTGAAATGTGTGCCGATGTTGGGCTCAACACTTTATTTAATCCCAGCAAAAATCCCATGAATGGAAACTACTATTAAGTTATCATGTGAGTGTCAGATGATAGGGAAGAATAGGCCAGAATCCCAGCTGGAGTGGGAGGAAGAGGGTGAATTATGCAGGGTGAGTTATTCTCCTCTAGTGAATAAGCGTGGGCCTGTTTTCAGAGGGAGGAGATAAGCCATTAGCATGAGTTTGGCATAGTCAGATTTGTGTTTTCAAACTTTCTGACTTATTTGCAGGATGAATTTACAGTGAGCTGGAGTTGGAAGGGTGAGAACAAATTAAAAAATAATAGTAATAACGCAGGCTTACCTTAAGAGAGTAGTGGAAGAAATGGAGAAGGGATAACTTTTAAACATGTTTAGATAGCATTTTTATTAAGTAATCTGATTAAAACATTAGGTTGTGGAGAAAGCAAATTCAGTGTTTTTTATTATTAAAACACTTATGGGTCTGCATACTTTATAGCATATAAATTATTGGTGAAATCTGACCATAGTTACACTTTTTTGAGATTTGTTGTACAATTTCTGTGCTGCCAAGCCACAAAGAGGTTGAGTAGACATAGTTTTTGTCACAAACACTATAAACATTCAACCCTATATCTTTATTCCTTCTTCTTTATTAAGAAGACCATAGTAGGGCATCAATCCACAGAGCTCAAAATAAAACACTTAATTCCTTAGTATTTCTTGTAGTTACAAATGGATACATGACATAATTCTGTCTAATTCTGTCTAATGAGATACAAGGGAGAGTATATTAGAATTTCTGGGAAGATTTTGTTATCTTGATAAATCTACCATATTCCTTTTCTTGCCAGTAGTCCAGCTTCAATGACTAGACATACAGTTGTTGTTGTTGTTAGGAGTTATTGAGTTGGTGTCTGACTCTTAGAGACCCTATGTACAAAAGACAAAACACTACTGTTGTGCTTCTGTGCTATTCATAAGGTTTTCAGTGGCTGATTGTTTTTGGGAGTGGGTGGCTGAGACCTTCTCCCAAGCCTACAGCAGTACTAACCAGGCCTGACCCTCCTTTGTTCCGAGATCTGATGCCACAGTGGAACAGCTACAGTCAGACATACAGTAGCCACTTTGTAAGCACATGACACAAATAGAAAAGGAGGAAGTTCAAAGGAGACTATTGCTTTGAACATCTGTAGTATCTCTCAATTGCCAAGTCCAGGTCCCTTGTGATTTGAGATAATAAATCTCTTTCCCTATAAACCACTATTGTATGGTTTCTTTTATATATAGCTGAATGCATTCTGACTTCTTGTTAAAATTGTACCTTCTTCCCCAAAAGGCATCTCAAGAGCAGCAGATTCAGAAGATGTGAAAGTTATCTCCTAAATTTATCTAGAAAACACATCTTGACATTCTCCTTTGAGTCCTCTTTGAGGGAGAAAGTAGCACTCTAGAGATTGCAAACATTTGGATTTTTTTAATAGGTGAAGTTTTTCAGTAACTTCTCGTCACTGATAAGTTCTAAGAAGATGCAGAAGGCTTTGGCTAACTCTGTGAATGTATGATTAATGGGAAGAAGAAATGAGTTGAGGTAAAATCCTGAAAGGAAAGGCCAGAAATTGCCAAAAATTTCCACTGGGCCAGGCTAGATTTTACTGCTTAATCACAATGTTGTCAAGCAGTGTGCCAGGAGGTAAAGCAGAAAGTGAGGTCAAGGTCACCTGCTCTTCTTTTGAGTTGGAAAGAATGCACTTCAGGCCAGTAGTTGGTGAGCAATTATCTCACATGATTTTTCATAAAAGAACTGGGGCATAGACTTACCTTGAAGATCATCTTCAACTTTACATTCAAATTTTAGCAGCATTTTAAAGCAGATTCCCATAGTCACAGAACAAGAAAACATCAACAATGGCTTAATGATAGAGTTGAACCCATTCTTTTTGGAAGATTAGTATAGGCTACTTTTTGCTAGAAAAAGTGTGTATAAAGCTAGAAAAGGAAACATGGTCAGAACAAACCGAGACAATTTAAACTAAAATACATTTTACAAAGGAGTCTAAAAAACACAGGAAACAAGTCTTTTCCACAAATGATGTGGAACAATTACATCTATATGTAAAAAACAAAGAATCTCAACATAGACTTTGCACCTCCCACAAAAATTAACTCAAGTTAGACTCTAGGCCTCAACATGCATCATGAGATTGTATAATGATTAGAAGAATGACAGAAGAGGAAGTCTAGGTGACCTTGCTTTTGGTGACAGTGATGGTTTACATATAACACAAAAGCACAATCCATGAAGGAAAAATTGATAAGATGAACTTTATTTTAATTGCAGACTTCTGCTTTATAAAAAGTACTGTGATTAGAATGAAAATATAAGCCACATGCTGAAAGAAAAATATTTTCAAACACATGTTCATTAAAAGAGTTGTATCCAAAGTATACAAAAAAATCAGTACTAAGAATACAACCCAATTAAAAAATGGGCAGAAATATGAACAGACACCTCACTGAAGACTGTATATGGAGGGCAAATAAGCATATGAAAATATGGTCTGTGCTATATTTCTAAGGGAGTTTCAAATCAAAACAGTGAGGTACCAATACTTCCCTACTTAAAATGGCTTAGATGCAAACAATTTTTGGTTCCAAATGCTGGTGAGGATGTGGTGGTTCAGAACTCCCAGTCATTTTTGTTAGGAAGATAAAATAATAAGCCATGTTAGAAGACAGTTTGAGAGTTTCTTACAAAACTAAACATAGGTCTTATGTGATTCAGCAATAGTGTTCTTAGGTAATGTTTGATTTGAAAACTCATGTCCGTGAAAAATCCACACACAAATGTTTATAGTAACTTTATTCATAATTTCCCAAACTGGAAAAACAAAAGTTGCTATCTTTCAGTGGATGAATGGTGAGACAAACTGTGGAACATCCAAAAATGGAGTATTATTCAGTTCTATAAAAAATTATGTTAGGTAAAAGTATTAAGGAACTTAAATGCATGTTTGCTAATCAAAAGATGTCAATATGACAGGCTACATACTATATGATTCCAACTCTATGATATTCTGTAAAAGGTAAAACCAAAGAGAAAGCGAAAAGATCTATGGTTGGCAGGGGTTTGGTGAGGTGGTGGGAGGAGGCATAAATGAATGGTGCACAGGAAATTTTTAGGATGGTAAAACTATTTGGTATACTATAATTGTGGGCATATGGATTATGCATTTTTCAAACCCATAAAACTGTATACAGAGTGAACCTGAATTTAAATTATAGACTTTGGGTAATAATATATATCAATCAGTATTAGTAATTTTAACAAATTTCCCATACCAATGAAAGATGTCAATAATGAGAGAAAGTTTATATAGAGGAGGAGCTTATAATGGGGTCTACATACTATCTGCTCAATTTTTCTGTAAACTTAAAAGTGTTTTATAGAACAAAGTATATTCATTAAACAATCTTAAATTTAAATATTAAAGCAGTAATTTAATGTAAGTAGCACCAACAACCATCAAAGGAAAGAAACTAATATTGACCACCATGTTCTTTAATTATACTTACAAATTCCCACAAGCATGTTGGAATAAAGTTCTTAGCTGACAGCCTCTACTGTATTCAATGACCAATACAAAGTTTTCCACTATCATCCCTCAGTGGAAATGAATGAGTTAAAGAGCTAAGGAGTGCTCACATAGAAGAGCAGATATATGAAGAAGCCCACAGTTAACAAGAGCAGAATAAATTTTTACAAAAACAAAACAAACAATAAAATAGTATGCAAGGATAGCCATGTTGTTGTTGTTGTTAGGTGCCGTCGAGTCAAGTCTGACTCCTAGCGACCCTATGTATAGCAGATCGAAACACTTGCCGATTCTGTGCCAGGCAAACGATCTTATTTATGTTTAAGCCCATTGTTGCAGACACTCTGTCAATCTATCTGGTGGAGGGTTTTCCTCTTTTGCGTTGACCTGCCACTCTTCCAAACATGATGTCCTTCTCCAGGGATTGTTCTCTCCTGACTACATGTCTGAAATATGTAAGACGCAGTCTGGCCATTTTTGCTTCCAAGGAGCACTCTGGTTGTACTTCTTCTAGGACAGATTTGTTGGTCCTTTTGGCAGTCCATGGTATATTCAATAGACATCTCCAGCACCACAATTCAAAAGCATCAATTCTTTTTCTGTCTCTGTTGTTCAATGTCCAGCTTTCACAACCATATGATGTGACTGAAAATACCATGGCATGAGTCAGACGCACCTTCGTCTTCAATGTGACATCTTGCTTTTCAATACTCTAAAGAGATCTTTTGCCACAGCTTTTCCTAGAGGAATGCGTCTTTGGATTTCTTGACTGCTGCTTCCATGGGTGTTGATTATAGAGCCAAGCAAAGCAAAATCTTGGACAACCTCAATCTTTTCTCCATTTATTGTGAAGTTGTGTGCTGACCCAGTCGTAAGGATAGCCATAGTTGGAAAAAATCTGGGATAGTGCTATTCTTCATCTTCTTTCCCCCAGCATCTTTATATTGTTATTGTTGGTAGGTGCCCTCAAGTTGGGTCCAACGCATAGCTACCTGGTGTATAACAGAACGAAACACTCCGTGACACTGTACCATGGTCCGCACTATTGTCAGTGCTTCTCTGCTATTTGTATGGTTTTCAATGATGGATTGTTTCAGGAGTGAGCTACCAGGTCCTTCTCCCTACCCTGCAACACTTGGTATTCCCAAGAGGTCTCCCATCCAAGGCCTAACCAGACCAACCCTGCTTAGCTTCTGAGATCAGGTGGAATCAGATGCTAGGGTGCTATGGCTGCAGATATCTTTATGTAAATGAAGTAAATAAATAAATAAAATAAAATAAGCTTTGCTATTACTTTAAAGTAGGGCTAGGATTTAGCTCAGTTGGTAGAGCACTTTGCTGTAGTCTCTGAGGACCCGAGTTCAATTCCCAGCACTGCAAAAATGGGAGAAGGGCCTGGCAATCCACTCCCAAGGCAATCCCGAAACAGTCAGCCATTGAAAACCCTATGAGGGTCGCTATGAGTCGGATACTGACTCCACAGCACCTAACAACAACAACAACAACAACAACAACAACAACAACAACAACAACAACATTACTTTAAAGGTAAAATGTCATAAAAGAACAGCTCTGGGAGAATAGATATAAAGCCATAAAAGTTTTTTTTTTCTTTTCCCATACTTGAACCTGATGAGTATGGTGGGAGGATTCATTAACATTACATGAGAATTTTAGGTTTAGAGCTTTTTTAGCAGAAGCTACCAGAAATGCCTCCTCATTTTGCTGCTTCTCCAAATCATGAGCACAAATGGCAGTTTGAAGTGCTCAGAATAATTACATAATAGACTGAAATTTCAAAGAAGTTTCAGTTGCTCAGGGAAATTTCCAGATATCTGAAGTGAAGTTTCTGGAGTAGTGGTGACCACTTCAGCTTATTTCGTACCTACAAAAGACTATGTATCCAATCCTGGAAAATAGCAGGTTTCTACCATCAATGAATAAAGAATGAATACATGGTATCTCCGCACCTCCACTCCAGTAGGGTTGCTTTTCCTAGTGTACCTCTAACAACCCATCTCTTTGGGAGAGCTAAGCTTTGAAAGGATCAGTGACCTACTAAATTTCTTCATGTATGTATGGCCTCAAAATACAATCCTTAAAGGGAGTAAGGGCAAAAGGACATTGATTGTTTTCTCTGAACCAAAGAAAGACATTTCTCTAATCCCTATTGCTAAGATTTTAAAAAATATGGAGTCCAGAAAGAATCAGACATTGAGCCAGGATCTTTGCATGACCTAGGTTGCCTTTTGAGGTGGTGACAGTCAAAATGGAATCAGGGAAGGTGGAAGAAGAAACTGCCCCTGGGGTATGTGGATCTTGGTCTAGTTCACAAAACAAAATATAGGAATAATTGTGACTCTAATTTAATTGAGCAAGGCTATACCACCAAGTGATCAGAAAAAGAATACCTGGAGATATGTGCTATCCTTCAGTTATTTTGAGGGTTTTATGTTCATTCATCTCTTTGATATCATTGTAAAGGGGTATTATTTAACTTAGACAGTATGTTTCACATTTTGTCAATCACAAGACACATTTGTTTTTGTTCGCATTTCCACATTTCTGAAATTAGAATGTGTCTTACAGTGAGTGGCACCTTAAACTAATCAGCATTTTCCCCTTGTTTCATGGCTTATAATGATGAACCTTAGAAATGGAACTCTTAGATTCAATGAAGTAGGATATAAAGAAAATAACTCAGTAGTAGTTTTCATTACCTTCCCATGTGATTATTTCTTCATGCCTTCATTACATATGCATTTAATTAACCAACAGTAGAGCAGGATCTGTCAGTACCGGATACCAGGGTTAAAGAAGAAGCAGTCCTGGCCTTTAAAAAACTCACTGGTAAGCAAGGCAGACTTGCACACAGATGAAAAGATGAGAACAAGGGCTTGAAATAAGACAGCAATAATGAGGGTGAGGATGACCAAAGATATGGAAAAAACAGTAAGGAGATAGAATTGAAGAGGGGCTGAGGTTGGCAAAGGTTGGGTGATGGTGTGAATTTCCAAGATAGGGAATACAAGAGGAAAGAAGTTCTTTTTAGAAACTTGATGAGTTTTAGACATCTGTCAAACATGCAGGAGTTGATGTGAGGACTTAGCCTAAGGGAAGAGTCCTGGGGTTGTTCTACAGATGCACAAATCACTGGTATGTAGCTGGTGGGAGAACCATGTATATAGAGCCCATTGCTCAGGTTAAACTTATAGAATAAGAAAAAGTCAACAATAGATCTCTGCAGAACAATAGGACAGGAGTGATTAGAGAAAGAAAGGGCTCTAGCGAGCCACAGGGGAGAGCTAGGGGAACAAACATTGCTGGAGAAAGGTTGGGTTAGATGGGCCATAGTGTCTACTGGTGCAGAGATTCAAATGACACTTGTTTATATCAAAGCATTCTTTGAGGGTAATATTTAATAGCATTTCCTTGGTCTTTATGTAGCAATGATAGGGAAATGATTATGTGAAGAATATATATTCATATGTTGCAAATTGCTATGGAAGACTGCTTTATGTTACACACTGTGTTTCAATAAGGTTCTGTGAGATTGAATTTCTCCAAACCACTTAGTGCAAGGGAATTTTCTATCATATGTGGAACAATGGCTTTTCTTTTAGTAAGATAGTGTGACTATGTGATCCATTATTTCACCTTTTCTTTTGTCTGCCAGGTGGGTCAAAGTTAAAGGCAATGATTAATCACTTTCTGACCCTAGATTTTGTGTAGAATTATCTTTACCCTTTTTTCCAGCCCCTTCCTGATCTTTTTGCCCTTATAATTTACTATTTTATGTGTATTAAAAGTAGTTTTGAACATATTTTGAAAAGATGGAAAGTATAAATTATAGATGAATAAATAAAAACACAACCATCATGATGTATATGAGAATCCATTTGATTTTTCCTCTGAAATAAGGTCTAGAGCAGAGTTAGTTGTTAATATTAATGGTGCAGAAATGAAGGTGTGCCTTGTTAGTCTCCCTTTGCATGATCTGTGACAGCACCTCTTTATTCAAACTATTTTAAGAGTTGAGCTCATATCATTAATGATTCAGGTGCATTAATCAAATAATAAGCC
>VMDO01015068.1:16221-52466 GCA_007922755.1 Pedetes capensis | reverse complement strand
TGTAGTCAATTTGATTCCTGTATGTTCCATCTGGTGAAGTCCATGTGTATAGTCTCCGTTTATGATGTTGAAAAAATGTATTTGCAGTGAAAAGGTCATTGGTCTGACAAAATTCTATCATGCGATCTCCAGCTTCGTTTCTGTCACCAAGACCATATTTTCCAACTACTGAGCCTTCTTCTTTGTTTCCAACCTTTGCATTCCAGTCACCAGTGATTATCAGTATGTCTTGATTGCATGTTTGATCTATTTCAGATTGCAGAAGCTGATAGAAGTTTTCCCTTTCTTCATTTGTGGCCTTAGTGGTGGGTTCATAAATTTGAATAATAGTCATATTAACTGGCCTTCCTTGTAGGGAGTAGGACCTGGCATAGGGAGTAGGACCTGGTGAGCCACTCCCAAAACAACTAGCCATTGAAAACCCTATGGATAGCAAAGAGACACTGTCAGATGTAGTGCCGGAAAATGAGGACCCCAGGTCAGAAGTCACTCAAAAGACTACTGGGGAAGAGTTGCCTCCTCAAAGTAGAGTCTTCCGTGATAACGGAAATGGATTAAAGCCCCATGGACCTCCATTTGCTGATGTGGCATGAGTCAAAATGAGGAGAAACAACTGTAAACCTCCATTAATAATTGGAACATGGAATGTATGCAGTATGAATCTAGGAAAATTAGAAATACTTAAAAGAGAAATGGAGCGCATACACATTGACATTCTAGGCATCAGTGAGCTAAAATGGACCGGCATAGGCCATTTTGAGTCAGACAATCATATGGTCTACTATGCTGGGAATGATAAACTAAAGAGAAATGGGGTTGCGTTCATCATCAAAAAAGACATTTCAAGATCTGTCCTGAAGTACAATGTTGTCAGTGATAGAAATAATAGTAGCCATTACATAAATATATGCAACAGAGTCTGTATGTATTACATTTACTCTCTTAAGGCTCACACAGACATGTGATCTTACTTGAAATTCACAGCAACTTCATAATGATAAATAAGAAATCCTCTCCCTTCCATTTTACATGTAAGAAATGTGAGCATCATGTTGATCAATTTTGACCAGAATTAGAATCGTGAGACTGACAAATAGTCCACCTCTGGTGCCTTTGTATCATAGAAGTTCTTTTTTTGGTGTACTCAGTTAGTATTGGAACCTTTGCCTGTAGCTACTGCCCAAAACTTCTACAAATTTGGGACAACCTTCAACTTGGCTTGTTCTAGACAGTCCCACTAAAATATCCAGAATCTCAGCATCTCACAGTTGGGAGGGCTGTGAGGATTCACTTCCCCTGCAGCCCTAACAGAGTCACCACGATGTAGCCAGTGCCTGCTCTCTCTGAATTGCTTTGACTATGGCAGGCTTGTGATTACTCGAAGCTCCCACTTCACAAGTCTTCGGACTTTGCTGTGCCTCTGTGCCACAGCACATAAGGTGGTTGCCTCTTCTCCCTTCTGCAGGGCTCTAGATTCTCCTTGATGGCTACTCATGTTAAGTCTTCTTATCCTTCAGCTATATGAAAAGTTGGGCTAGGATTTAGCTCAGTTGGTAGAGCACCGGTCTGCAGTCTCTGAGGTCCCGAGTTCGATTCCCAGCACTGCAAAAATGGGAGAAGGACATGACAACCCACTCCCAAGGCAATCCCAAAACAATCTGCCATCGAAAACCCTACGAGGGTCACTATGAGTTGGACACAACTGGACGGCACCTAACAACAACAACATATGAAAAGTTGACTTTCTCTCTCTTCACCAGGTAATCCTTCTCCAAATTACATAACCGAGGCACCAGCGGTGCTCTTTAGCTACTTTAGAAGAGGGATAGTTTCTAAAACGTACAAAAACTATAGTTGTTTTATACTTTGTACTGCATGGGCTTCGTATTTAGTTCTGGGCATCTCAGCTTAAAATGATGTTAACCAATATGAGTAATATGAGGGTACAGTGAAAGGAGTAGCATAAGGTAAGCCTGGAAACATTTGTCCACCACCTCGCAGCTCTCTGCCTCCTTCTCCACACTCCAATTTTCAACATTTTCAGATGCAACACCCATAATTAAACAGAGTGCTCCAGATGTGGTTTGATCAGCACAAAATTATTTCCTCTTTTGTTCTGGGCTGTGTTGTTTCCAATCTTGTTTACTGCTTTTTTTGTACTAGTTATTTCACACTGGAGATACTTCTGATCCTGAAATTCCCAAAGGCAGGGAGCTTCTCTTCCTACATGGAGTTAATAACCGATTTCTCCATAATCTTTGTCTCTATACTATTTGTTTCTTGGGCTTAAACAAAGGATTTCATATATTTTTTTGTCAGATTTGATCTTCAGTTTGCCCTATAACTCAATCTATTGAACTATTTGAACTTCAATATTGTTGTTGTTGTTAGGTGCCGTCGAGTCGGTATCCGACTCATAGCGACCCTCATAGGGTTTTCAATGGCTGACTATTTCGGGATTGCCTTGGGAGTGGATTGCCAGGTCCTTCTCCCATTTTTGTGGTGCTGGGAATTGAACTCAGGACCTCAGAGACTGCAGCGCAGCGCTCTACCAACTGAGCTAAATCCCAGCCCAAACTTCAATATATTCTGTTTAATTTTTAATTGTGTGGTTGACATGGCTTTTCTATCTCAACAAAACCCTTTTTCTTCCTTCAGTACTGGGGGGGAGGTTCAACCCAAGGGTATGCACATGCTAGGCAAGTGCTCTACCACTGAGCTGCACCCCTGCTCCCTTTTTAACTTTTCTATTTTGAGACAGGATCTTGCTAAACTGCACGAGTTCCTCTGGTGCTGAACTTGCGATCGCCCTGTCTCAGCCTTCAAGTGACTGGGCTTATAGATGTGAGCTACAGTACCCAAAATTCTTGATGAAGATACAGAACTGTGCCCTTCCTCCCAGCCATGTTAACTTTCTCCTTGCTCATTGTTTCTTTTGAGTGCTTGTGCCTAACCCTTTACCTCTGGATGCAGGATAGGGTGAGACTGATGCCAGTCAGCACCTGCAGGGAACCAGAACTCCACAAGAAGTTTCAGTTCTCATTGATGAAAGAGGTCTACCATGATTGGGAGCAACCAATAGATAAAACTCCATAAGATCTTGTGTATCAGTTAGCCTTTCTATCACTGTGACCAGTTAGAAACAATTCAAGGGAGGAAAGGTTTATTTGGCTCATGGTTTCAGAGGGCTTCAGCCCAGAGTGGCAAGGAAGGTGGAGCAGTGCTCTTCTAGTGGGCTACCCTGGGCTCAGTCACATGGACTGGTAGGATTTCAAACAAAATGTGGAATGAATCTTAGGTTCAGATTTTTCCCTGAAGCCATTTTTAAGCAAGTTGCAGACCTGGTTCAAGGATGTGCAAGGACGTGCATGTGTGTCTACGTAGGGGAGAGGTAAACTTTTCTTCTGGCAATAGTCTTAATGTTTATGCCACCTCCAAAGAGGATATGTTGACACCCAACTCTCAAGGAGATGGTATTAATAGATAGGGTTTGGTGCTGTGATGATTAGTGTCCCTATAAAAGGGCTAAGGGAACCTGTTGCCTTTTCTGCTGCTTCTGCCATGGGAGGGCAACTAAAATGCACCCTCTATGAGGAACAGCCCCCACACGACTGCCACTTTGCCGTGGAGGTGCTCATATGTTTATACCAAGAGATTTGGAAAACAGCTACCTAGCCAATTGACTGGAAGAGATCCATATTACTGCCTATTCCCAAGAAAGGGGATCCAACCAAATGTGGAAGCTATAGAAAAATATCATTAATATCACATGCAAACAAAATTTTACTGAGGATCATTCAAAACGACTGCAACAGTATATGGACAGGGAACTGCAGGAAAATCAAGCCAGATTGAGAAGAGGGTGGGGAATAAGGGACATCATTGCTGATGTCAGATAGATTTTAGCAGAAAGCAGACAATATCAGAAAGATGTCTATGTAGGTTTTATTGGCTATGCAAAGGCATTTGACTGTGGCTCATAACAAATTATGGATAACACTGCAAATAATGGGAATACCAGAGCACCTAATTGTATTCATGAGGAATCTGTACATGGACTAGGAGGCAGTGGTTCAAACAGAACAAGAAAACACTGCCTGGTTTAAAGTAGAGAAAGGTGTGCATCAGGGCTGTATACTTTCACAGTATCTCTTCAATTTCTATACTGAGCAAATAATCCAAGAAGCTGGATTTGGAGCTGTGTTATGCAGATGTCACAACTCTGCTTGCTGAAAGTAAAGAAGATTTGAAACATTAACTGATGAAGAGCAAAGAATGCAGCCTTCAGCATGGATTGTGACTCAACATCAACAAAACAAAAATCCTTACAACTGGGTCAGTATGCAACTTCACAATCAATGGAGAAAAGATTGAAATTGTCCAAGATTTTGCTTTCCTTGATTCTACAATCAACATGCATGGAAGCAGCAGTCAAGAAATCAAAAGACACATTGCTTTGGGGAAAACTGTTGCAAAAGATCTCTTTAAAGTATTGAAAATAAAGATGTCACATTGAAGACAAAAGTGTGCCTGACTCATGCCATGGTATTTTCAGTTGCATCATATTGTTGTGAAAGCTGGACATTGAACAAGGGAGACAGGAGAGGAATTGATGCTTTTGAATTATAGCACTAGAGATGACTATTGAATATATCAATGGACTGCCAAAAGAACCAACAGATCTGTCCTGCAAGAAGTGCAACCAGAATGCTCCTTGAAAGCGAGGATGGCCAGACTTTGTCTTACATATTTTGGATATGTAGTCAGGAGAGACCAATTCCTGGAGAAAGACATCATGTTTGGGAGAGTGGCAGGTCAGCAAAAAAAAAAGGAAAACCCTCCACCAGATGGATTGACACAGTGTCTGCAACAATGGGCATAATAAGATTGTGTGCCTGGCATGAAATCAGGAAGTGTTTCGATCTGCTGTATATAGGGGTCACTATGAGTGGGACTTGACTTGACAGCATCTAAAAACAACAACATAAGGAATGAGGCCCTACTGGACATCAAACCTACTAGCTCCTTGATCGTGCATGGCTCAGTCCCTAGAACTGTGAGAAATAAATTTCTATTGTTTGTAAATGATACAGTTTAAGATACCTTGTTATAGGGGCTCAAACACTAAGGCAATTCCTAATTGGGAAGAATGTGAAGACATGTTGGAAAATGGGTATGGGAAAAGTTGGAGATTTTGACGGTTTCTATACTCACTCTGAGACAGAGGATACATCAGCACCTTGGTGAGGTGGAGAGTGGCTTGTATAAGAGTCAGGTCAATGGAAGTGATGAAGGCCACTAGGTTCTACACATTGCCTACAAGGTACGTGACCCAGACGTGGGAATGAGTGTGATGGACAGTCACAAAGGGGACTCTCACAGTTTGGGCTGCACAACTGGAAAGGTGGAGCTGCCATGTACGGAGCTGGGCAATCCAGCAAAGAGGAGCCATTTGAAAGCAGAGTTAGGAGCTCAGCTTCACGTCTGAAGAGTGTGTAAGGACCAATAGATATCCCTGGGGGAGTTCTCCGTAGTGGATGGGTATGGAATTCGGGGAGGCGAGGGCTCCTGCTCCGCTGGTATAAATTTGAGAGGCATTGCATCTAGGAAATATTGAATGCTGTGCTGCTTTAGGAGAAAGAGCCTCATAGTGGGGAACAATAAGAGCAAGAATGAAGCCGGGTGCGGTGGCGCATGCCTGTAATCCCAGCAGCTTGGGAGGCAGAGGCAGCAGAATCGCAAGTTGGAGACCAGAGGCAGTGTGCGTAACTTAGCGAGACCCTGTCTGAAAAAGTAAAAAAAAAAAAAAAAAAAATGGGCTGGGGGTGCAGCTCAGTGGTCTAGCACTTGCAGAGCATGCAGGTGCAAGGCCCTGGGTTCAGCTCCCAGGACCACAAAAAGAAAAGAAAAAAGAGTAAGAATGAGAAGTTTTCCAAGCAGAGAGTTTTCCAGCAGGGAATGAGAAGGAGCCTAAGAGACTGAGAATGAGAGACTGGAGAGAGGAGCATCTACACAAAGAAGAACAGAATCTGCTCCATGGGGCTCTCACGTGATGTTTGCAGAGAGGTGTGCCATGAAGCTGATGGAAGAGACTGGGACCACTATTGGAAAAGCCTTGAATTCCTAGGTATCTGAGGACACGGATTTGGTTGGAGGGAAAACGGTACCCACGGTGTTCTAAGTACAACTGATTTCCAATTCCCATCCTCATGAACTGAAGAAAGCGTCATCATCTGAAAACCTCCATTATCTCCATCCGAAGCATCTCAGGCAGACCGTTCAGAAGCAGGACTTTCGCATACAGCTTGGGCCCTCATGGCGACAACTCCAAGGACCGTGTTGTACCCGGATCTAAAATGATCTTTGCCCGTCAGCATGTAAATGACTGCTTAAGGCGATGAGCCCAAGCCTTGCTTTGCCCAAACTTGCGTATCTGCAGTTTCATTGCATTGCCATACTTGAATGGCCATTATACCTATGGTGCGAGTGAAGAGTGGGTGTCCAGGGGCGAGGTCTTCTGCAGGGACCCAGCTTTCTCTCTTGAGGAGCACTAGCAAGGAGAACTTGTGCTCCAGCACTGAATAGCTAAGGGCTGGAAGCACAAATGTGCTGCACAGGACCAGCTATTTAATTTTATTCCTCCTGTATCAAGTTTCTACTTCTCACAGTTTGGGCACAACAGGAGGTGACACTGTTAACTGTTGCTCTTTTCACTTCCTTTTTTCCCCCTCGCTGAACATAAACATATCATTACACAGTTACACTCCACTATATTTAGAGTTGATTTTTAACTATCTATTAAATCACACAGGGAAGCTTGGCTGCTCTACCTGGAGCTGGCAGAGCTGCTGGAGCGTGGATGCCCTCCCAGAGGAGGGTCAGAGGAAAGTGAGCACAGTTTTGGTCACCACCATGTGCCCCCTGGAGCTCCCAGGTAGACCACTCCCACCCCGGGGCAAGGCAGCATCCTGCTCACAAAACCACCTTGACCACTGCTCCCTGGGCAGTGACGTGGGCTGACGTCTCATTGTTACATAGATGGACGATGGGACTTCTCAGGTCCTACAGCATCTATCCCAAGCAGTCCCCTCATCCAAACCATGACAGAAAGTGGCTTGGAACACCCAGGGGCTGACATGCTCTACAAAATCGCAAGTTTTGTTTGTTGGACAAGTTTGGAAAGTGCTCTCTGCCAGGCCTTCCTCTTGGGGTCTTGCTGAGCATTGAAGGCAATGAGGAGATCTGCAAAAGAGGAACTGTCCCAGTCTGGGTCATCCAGATAACCCTGTCCCATTCCACTGCAGAGTCCTCTGTATCTGATAATGGCTCTTTACACGGATAGGACTAACTGGCATAGAACGCCCTTTGTAAGACATCATGATCATTCATAGAATTATGGTGGTTTTCTGCAAGCCAACTGGGTACTGTCTGTGTCCCTTATCACAACACAGTGTGTGGGGAGCCAGGGCTATTTCTTTCACCACTTGATCTGGGAAAGTGAGAAATGGAGAGGCCAAATGGACTGCACATCATCAGAGACTATGGGGGGGAACCACTGACTCAGCTGGTCTGTGGGTCCGGTGCATCCTTGTTTCCTTCCACCAAAACAGCACACAGAAGAAACCTGGAGGGCTGTACTGGGAGAGGAGGCTCAGAGATGGGAATCAGGCTGTTGAGATAATGCAGTTCAGGGCATCTTCTGGGAGGAGTGAATAACCGGGGAGAGAACAAGGCTTGCAAGGGCATAGGAGGCATGTCACCAAGTCACCCCTGCACTGTCTCCACCTGGAATTCTTCATTATGCCCCTAATCAAATTGCATTACAACGTGATAAACAGAACGATGGCCATGTGGCCGCACTTAGTTCCCATTCTAACAGTCAGGCACATCATTAATCATTAGTCAGCTGCCCACTGTGTCCTGGGGTATATTGTTATTTACTGGCTGTTAACGTTATTTACCATTTGGCTCCTTTTGTTTTGTTTTGAGATGGGGTCTCATTGCATAGCCCAGGCTGGCCTTGAAGTCTGGATTCTCCTGCCTCCACCTCCCTTGTGCTGGACATTTATATTTTTCTTATTTGAAATCTAATATTCCTTCTGTTGTCTCCTCCTGCTCTATATTTGCCTCTTCTATGCCCGAAAGGACATGTTAAAATTTCAGATGATGGGAAAGACCTAAAAAGAAAATGCAGAAATGAAGGACACAGTTACTTATTTGGAAAGATGTGTTTAAATTTATACCCCAGGCCTTTTGTGAAATGTTCTAGTTGAGAATGGAATTATGTCAAATTAGTGGAAATATTCAGCTCTGCAACTCCAGATCCTTTGTGCTTTCTTAACGAAGAGAAACCATTGCATCTGAGTGAGGGAGGAGAAACAGGATAAGAGAAATAATAATGTGGAGAATTTGTACACACTTAAGTCCTGGCTGCAGGTGTGACCATGACAGAGTATCAGATGAAGTAACATCTCTATTTTAACTGGATAATTTGTGAGCCAGAATTTGCATAGTTCTTCATGATATATCTTAAAGACATATGACTTTGTGATGTTACTCCATATATGTTATGTATGTTGTCCCAGGAGCTGAGGATTCAAACCTGAATTATAGCTCCTACTTTCACGTTCCTCATAGTTCATCAGAGATGCTCACAGACTTACTTATTTCTAATAATAATTAAGATAAGTGTGTACTTCAGCCAACCAAACTCAAACCAAATGAGGGTCAATAAAAAATACATATATTCTAACTTTAACAGGTGGCAGTTGACTAATAAAACTTACCCAGTGGCTGGTATCCACCATGACCACCTGACACACTTTGGAGAATCTGTTCAAAACATGGGTTCCAGTACCGAAATGCTTGTTTTCTTGGGAAAAGGGTCAAAAAACCCATAAAACCAAAACATAGAGAACAACAACAACAACAACAAAAACTAAATAAAATAACAACAGATATGAAAATAGTCAACTGATTCACATGTACAGCTAACGTCCCAGCAAATAAGTCTTGAAGGTTTGGTAAGAAAGTACTTTTCCACATTGCTCTGGAGAAGAAGTTTTCATGCGAGATGAAGAATGTCCTGGAGGATAAATATCATGTGAATGGGAGGAGAGAAAGGAACGAGGAGAAAACATCGTTTGCATTGTCAAGAAATGCCTACTGATGTTACAGAACAGTCCCTAGACTGAGACATGCATGCCCCTTACCATGGCAGTCAAAACCTCAGCTCTTAGATCTCACTTAGTGTAGGGATAAATCTAGAAAGTAATATAGGACCAAGAGAGGAAGGGAAGAAACATGATCCTGAGCCTGCATGGGTTGAAGTGTGTCTAGCTCACCTGAGAGTCCTGACTCACTACTGTGGCACACCTGGTTTGGGTCCATGAGGTAGAGGAAAGATGGCTCCTGCCCATTGCAATTGGTGCGTGTCCCTCCTCGAGTTTCTTGCTCTTTCTCAAATTTTTTGCTGAGTCATAAGGTGCTGATTGGCTGACCTAAAACATCATGGAAACATCACAGATTCTGATTGGCTAGCCTGAAATGCTTATAAGCGCAATGCACAGGAATAAAATTGAGTTCTGAGTTGCCTCCCTGAAGGACTCCCAGAGTGGTTGTGTCTCTGTTGCACTCAACACCAGGGGTCATGGGGTTCCAAAGCCGGGCTAAGGAGCCCCACAACTTCGTACCCATCTCTCTTATGCTCTGCACGCAGCAACACTGTCTCTTCCTCTAACACTCCACACTAGTTTCTACTTTGCCACTAGCTCTTCCCTGTGGAACACTCTTCTCCCACAGGCTCATGACCAGCTTCTCTTACCAATCCTATCAGAGCCCATCAGAGAGGCGATTCCTAACCCAGTAAGTCAGACTAGCTATCTCCTCCATAGCATTCACCTTTCAACCTATCCTCTTGTACTAATTTAATTCTATTGACAGTCCCTGTGTTAGTCAGGCTTCTGCATGGCTGGGACCAAACACTTGAGAAAAGCAACTTCAGGGAAGAAGGAGTTATTCTGACTCACAAATTCTGAGGGTTTAGTCTATGGTTGCATGGCCCCATGCACTTGGGGCCATGAACATCATGGCAGCAGGTGTTTGGGGCACAGGCCTCTCTTCACTTCTTGGCAGTCAGGGAGCAGAGAGAAGGCATGCCTGCATTCTACTGCCTTTCTCCTTTCCCCCTTTTACTCCCTTCAGGCCCCAGCACATGGGATGGTACCACCCACATTCAGGTTGGATCTTCCTCCCTTAGTGAATCCTCTCTGGAAAAACCCTCCCAGACACAACCAGAGGAGTTCCTGACCAACTTCCTATTTGACTCTAAATCCAATGAAGTTGACAATGAGGATTGTCCATCCCTGTACTTTTCAGAATCCCATATTTTTACCTTCTTTACTTTTTATTGTCAACATTTATTTCCTACCTGTAGAGTTGTACTACCCAATACTTTAAGCATTAGTCAAAATTAGCTGTTTATAGTTATATTTAAAATAATTGTTATTGTTGTTGTTATTTGGTGCTGTCCAGTCAAGCCCGACTCATAAGGACCCTTATGGGGTTTTCAATGGCTGACTGTTTCGGGATTGCCTTGGGAATGGGTTGCTACATCCTCCCATTTTGCAGTGCTGGGAATCGAATTCAGGACCTCAGAGACTGCAGAGCAGTGCTCCATCAACTGAGCTAAATCCCAGCCCTTAAAATAATTAAGCTTAAATAAAATTAAAAATTTTGATCCTCAGTGACTATATCCATACTTCATGTTCTCAATGGTCCCCTATTTAGTGGTTACTTAAGATAATGAAGATACAAAACATTTTGATCATCCTAGAAAGTTCTATTGGACATGTACTTGGTTAGTTCTGTGTAACTGCATCTCTACCACACTAAGGGAATACTGGAAAATAGGTATTTTTTAACTGAATGTGTGAATTAATAGACTGGTTTTGTGCTGTTGATGGATTATATGGAGTGGAAGAAAGGAATAAGGCTGAATCCATCATTTGAGCCAAATATTGAAAGATTTCACTTTTAAAAAAAAGGAGTTGATTTTAAAAAGGATCATTGCCTAATGGGAGCTCCTGGAAGTTTTTGAACTGGAGAACAACATGGCTAAATCTCTAGCTTAAAATGTTCTCCCAGTGACATGAACAGAATGAACAAGAACAGGGCAGCCTAATGGCCACGAGTGCACCCAGGAGGTCCTGGTCAATGTGAAGGCATGAAGTGGCATGAGCTGGAGAAAGAGGAACAAGCTCGGTCAGGTAACCATGATGGTAGGAAGAGGCCGTGTCATACTGAGGTAACAAACAGCCTCCGCCTCTCAGTGGCTGTGTAGAGTAATATCAGCAGCAAGAATGAATTTGTTTTTCATTCACATCACGTGTTTCCTGTTAGCTTTGTTCCACACAGACACTCAGCAGCCCAGGCTGACGGAGGCTCACTGCCCTGTGGCCACACTATCTGGAGTGCATGACCTCTTTTGCTGCTAAGGCAGAGTGAGGAAGTCTGGCCAGTAAAGGTGGTTTCTCCCTCCCTCACTGGAGAAGAAACATTATTTCTGTGAACTCTCACCTATTGTCCACAGGGTTCTGCCTAACTGCAAGGGTTCATAAAATTCAGAAGAGCCAAGAAATTTAATTATTCATTTACTATGAGACTTAATCTCTCTACCACCTTGAACATTGAATATGAAGAAATGTGAAGAATAAGTCACAGACATCTCTGAACTTTCCTGTTCATATACGATTTCAGTCTCTATTTATGCAGAATTCACAGAGTTGTAAAACACTAGGGAAACAGAAATCAGGAAGGTAGATATTACTCTTGCTTTGACTGGCCTTAGATTCTAGTGCTTGAAACATCTAATAATAATACCATAATTTATTAATCCTAAGTATAGATGCTACAAAAAGAGCATACACAATAAGAATACCTTGCCATTTCTTCCTTTGTTCTTTTCATATTTTCTTTAATTCACAGTCTTTCTGAGAAGTTAGGTTATTCATCAACTGAAAATAAGAAAATGGAATTATAATATGGTAAGAACTTTATGGAATTATAATACGGTAAGAACTTTCATGAACATCTCACATAATCTGTTCACTTGTTACTGATATACTACAATGAATTTTGCTAAAGCACTTAGGTTTTATTCAGTTAATTATAAAACGATAGGGTAGAGATCACTGTGTAGAGATCATGTTTTGGCTGCATTTTGCAAAATCTTAACTGCAATGTTACATTCCAAAACTGATTACAAATTGCATAAAGCATCATAAGAAATATGCTGAGAAAGTTTACATGTCTTCGATCTTGTCATTGGACAGTGCATCATAAATACCCTATGTTTGATTACTGAATCAAAGCCTTTGTGTAGAACTAATTGTCAACTGTGCATTTGACTGTAAAAATTAGACCATGGTGACCCTTAGTGACTATGTAATGTTATTCTTCAAAGGTCAGTTGTTGTTGTTGTTAGGTGCCATCGAGTCTGTATCTGACTCATAGCGACCCTGCGTACAACAGGCAAAACACTATTGTCAGTGCTTCTCTGTTGTTCATAGGGTTTTCAATGGCAGGTTGTTTTTTGGGAGTGGGTTGCCAGGTCCTTCTCCCACTTATCAAAGGTCAGAGTGATCACCATAAAGGCCCCTTTGGATGTGACTGACACAATGATGACAACCTTTCAATAATATTCCTGGTTACTAGTTATTCAGAACTAATGATATGAGGCAGGTGTCAACAGGCCCAAGATGTTCTCTTACTTTATGATTTAGCATGTTTTCTGTTTTCCTCTGTCCATTGCAAGTGAACATATTTTCTGATCAACCTATTTCTAGTGAGTGTCACTGGGGTGTCAAGAAGAGTCTGGTATTATTTAGTTGTTGTGGTTAGGTGTCATCCAGTTGGTATCTGACTCATAGCGACCCTACCTACAACAGGCGAAACACTATTGTCAGTACTTCTCTGCTGTTCATAGGGTTTTCAATGGCTAACTGTTTCTTGGGAGTGGGTTGCCAGGTCCATCTTCCAAGCCTGCAGCACCTGGTGTTCCCAGGTGGTCTCCCATCCAAGTACTAATCAGGCCCGACCTGTTTAGCTTCCCAGATCTGACAGGATCAGATGCCACAGGGCTACGACTGCAGACATTATTTAGTAGGAAGGCGATTACAATAGCTGATCTATAACTTGCCTCCAAAGGAATATGAGCCCCAGTAAGATTCCAGCTTCTACAAATGCTTCCCAAAGTCACATGCAATGTCCTCAGTGCCCCCAGTGCCTTTGGTCGAGCCCAGTATCTCTTCCTCTCTCCTGATTTGTGCTAGAAAATCCCCCAGCCTGTGACCCGTAGCAATTAGAAGGCCACAATGTACATCTTTCCCTTCCATAAATGTGGAGGAGAAATAGCCCCTCACAGCACCACTGGCATTTCTGCTTCCCATTCAGCATTATCTTTCTTCCAGAACGGGCACTGTCGAGCTCCATGCTGGATTCGGCTTCCAAGCATTTAGGAAAGGGTGCAGGGCAGCCAACTCGCTGCTGAAGCTGCACCAGCACTTTGATGATGCATAATGCATTACACAGCAGCCGGGCCATGCTTTGCTTGGACTGGTGCGCCAATGATCCAATGATGAGTTTTCTTTCTTTCTTTTTTTCTTCCTCTACTATAAAGGCATAAAGTACCATGGGCATAGCCTTGGATGACCATGCCATAGCTGTGGCTTCCCCACCAGAGATTGCTCACATGACAACGAAGCTCTGTCATAATTTTAGGGGTGTGTGGGAAATTCTATGGTCAATTTAGTCACTCAGGCAGTGCTCAGAATCTCTGCATTACGGCTGCAGTGGGAGATAACTTGCCATGGGCTGAGCTGTCTGGAATGCCACCCAAGCCATGCTTCATCGATTCTTGGAGCCATCCAGGGCTGTGCATGTGCTCTCTGGGGAGGGGGAGGCACCAGGGCAGATGCCGGGAGCCAGAGATTTTTGGTTGTCAGTATAATGACTGATTTGATGGCTGTTTTACTTATTTTTTTAAAGGTGATTTGGATTCTGTGCTCTCAAAAAGTCACCATCAAGCACCCCTCTCCTACGGTGGGAAGCCATTCCTGGCTCGGATGTGTAGAGGAAGCTTTGTCTATTCCACCATGTTGTTGGTGTTTGGTGCCAAGGGAAAGTAAAGAGTAGAATCTGTCTCGGGAGGTGGAGCTGGGCACTATGATACATGGAGCGGAGGCAGAAGGATCACACGTTCAAAGCCAAAGGCAGCTTGAGAAACTTAAGGACACCCTATCTCTAACAACTTGGGACCTCAGAGACTGCAGAGCAGCGCTCTACCAACTGAGCTAAAATTCCAGTTCCATAGCCATTGAAAATCCTATGAGGGTCGCTATGAGTTGATACCGACTCGACGGCACCTAACAACAGCAACAACAACATCTCTAACAAACACAGCAGGGGCTGGAAGTGTACCTCAGTAGCAGAGCACTCGCCAAGCCGGCAGACAACCCCATGCTCCACCCAGCAGTAAAGAAGGAAAAGATAAATGAATAAATTGGGCACAAGTCTTGGTCATGGAACTTCGATTCTCTACTACTATGGAATTTCCAAAGCAGAGCTACTGGGTGTTTAATAATCTTTGGCCATACCACTGTACTGTCCAATCCCGTCAGATCTCAGAAGCTAGGCAGGAGCAGGCCTGGTTAGTACTTAGACAGGAGACCACCTGGGAAGACTGGGTGCTGTAGGCTTGGAGGAAGGACCTGGCAGTGCACAGCCCCCCCCCCCAAAAAAATCAGCCATTAAAAACCTTATGAATAACAGAGAAACACTGACACAGTGCCAGGCATGGCAAAGTGGCAGTGAGTGTTTCATTGTGTTGGACAAAGGGTCTCTATAAGTTGGTCCTGACTCCATGGCACCTAACAACAACAACAGCAACCATCTGGTTTGCCCACAGCCATAGCCCTGTGGCATTCAATCCAATCAGATCTTGGAAGCTAAGCAGGGTCAGGCCTGGTTAGTACTTGGATGGAAGACCACCTGGGAACACCAGGTGCTGTAGGCTTGGGAGACGGACCTGACAACCACTCCCAAAAATCAATCTGCCACTGAAAACCCTATGAACAGCAGAGAAGAACTGACAATAGTGTTTCCCCTGTTGTATGTAGGGTCACTATGAGTAGGATACCGACTCGAGGGCACCTAACAACAACAACAGCATAGTCCCCTGGCATCAGATCTTCTCAGATCTTGGAAGGTATGTAGGGCCATACCTGGTTAGTCCTTGGATGGGAGACCACCTGGGAATACTTGGTGCTGTAGGTTTAGGAAAAAGACCTGGCAGCCTGCTCCCCAAAAAATCAGCCATTGAAAGCCCATGGCAGAGAACCATTGACAATAGTGCCGGGCATAGCAGTGTCAGGTAGTGTTTCATCCCTTCTATGATTCAAACTCGACTTGATGGCATCTAACAACAACAACCATCAGATTTGCATGCAGGGGTACCCAGAGTTCTTGTACACCCACCTGGTTTGCTCTGTAAGAAAATGAAATGACCATGAAGTTATCAAGTCAAATCTGTCCTGTATGATCACTAACTAACAAAAGACATAGACACCACAGATTTCCTTTCTAAATCTTTGATATCAGAGATCTAAACTATGTAACATACTTTCACATCATTGACCATTGTGTTTATGTGAAATAGAATTGCAGAAGCCTATCACTGTGTGGGACTTTTAAGTGTTTAAAAGAGCACCTTGTATTTGTCCACCTGGAGTTCCGAGGTGTGTCTCCCAGGCATTCTTTGTGCACCTACTCATTTAAGGCAATGTCCACTCTGTGTCCACCTGCCATAGTGAGTGAGATGGCCATTGCTCCCTCCTGTTGTTGTTGTTGGGTGCCGTCGAGTTGGTGTCCAACTCATAGTGACCCTACCTACAATAGGCAAAACACTATTGTCAGTGTTTCTCTGCTATTCATAGGGTTTTCGATGGCAGATTGATTTTTGGGAGTGGGTTGCCAAGTCCTTCTCCCATTGCTTCCTCTTAGGAAGGAGAAAAGCAGGTGAGCAGTGACCACCACAGGTGTTCTTATTTTTACACCACTACTAACACCACTGGGCTGGCATTTAGCTCAGTTGGTAGAGTGCTGTGCTGCAGTCTCTGAGGTCCCGAGTTCAATTCCCAGCACAGCAAAAATGGGAGAAGGACCTGGCAATCCACTCCCAAGGCAATCCCGAAATAGTCAGCCATTGAAAACCCTATGAGGGTCGCCATGAGTCAGATACCTATTCAACGGCACCTAACAACAACACCACCACCACTGGCTTCACACATGCAAAGCCCAACTGAATATTCCAATTCCTAACCCTCTAAAAGCCTACCTTACCTGTGCATCTGAGGAACACCTTTCCTCAGTTGTGAATATGGGTAATTGGAAGACAAGATGACATTGATGTTTACCCTTTGCTGTCGTCCCCTTCATTTGTTCATCTACATAGATGAGGCAAACTTTTTATTAGAAGACAATATACTACTACGCTAGACTGCAAGGTATTACATGTAATCCAAAAGTGACATTTGATTTTTTTTCTCCTTGTGAAATTTGATCATAAAAGTAACTTATGGGAAAAAGTTAATAAACATTCCCTTTTGGAGTAACTTTATTTTGTTGAGGAAAAATCAGTTAAATTTAAAATTCTGTGGAGAAAAGTCACTTATTATGGAAAGAAGAAATCTGCTGAACCGCCCCAAAATAACTCAGGCAGCGAACATTCTCCAGCTTGCCTGCACTATTGGTGCAGTTAGTTTACTACTTTGATTCCATCTGCCAGATATACCTGGTCTCAGACTGGGTGGTATTTGCTAGTTGAATTAATGAAGAATATAAGATCTGTAGAAAAAAAAATACTCCATTTGATGCATTGTTTAACCTAGGTTGCTAATCACCAGATACAGAATTAAATATATCCAATAATACAGAACTCTTAGGCCAAATCAATCCTGTATTGCCTAATGTGATGTGCAAAAGCAAAATATGAATTTTTTTTCTTTTTTGCAGTACTGGGGGTTGAACCCAGGGCCTCACGCTTGCATGCTCTGCAAGTGCTGGACCACTGAGCTGCACCGCCAGCCCATTTTTTTTTTTTTTTTTTTTTTACTTTTTGAGACAGGGTCTCACTAAGTTACACAGACTGCCCTTGGTCTCGAACTTGCCATCCTCCTGCTTCCTCCTCCCAAGCCACTGGGATTACAGGCGTGTGCCACCACACTTGGCTGGAACCAAGTGTATTTGAGAGAAGAGGGTGCACAGAGCAGTACAGGGAGGAAGACCATGAAGTGCTTGGCAACCTTGGCACTGCGTAAGATCTGATATGGCATGGGTGATGCTGGGATTAAACTCAAAGGCCTCACAGATAGGAAAATGATGGCCCTTCCCTCGTCACTCCCATGGCGTGGGAACCAGCAATCACAGCAGGAAACACATGGGGTAAAAGTCTCTGTTATATTCATTTTCAAAAATATTGCTGTTTGAGTGTGCTGGATCCTCCCCACCCCCCCACGCCGTGGAGGTGGAAAGTGGCTGGGTTGAGGCTGGGTTGAGGAGAGCAAAATCTGAGGGTCCCTTCTGGAGAGATGTTGGGGATTTTTAAAGCACCCAATACATAGGGTCCCTCTAACCAGCACGAGGGGCTGACACTCAGTCTACATTCTACTCACTCCTTTATCCCCCTTCCCATTAAGTGAGCAAAGATGGCCTCTGACCAGCCTGACCAGCCTCAACCACCTCAATTTTGATTGGCTACCCCTAGCACCTCAGTTAAATAACTGCCCCTACCTGACAGGTATGATAGTTCATCTGCTGTACCTGTCAGGAATGTGCCCTGATTGGCTAACCCCAGGACACGCCCTCCTCCAGGAGCCTATATAAGCAGGGCTCCTGGACCCCCTTTACCCTTCCACTGTTCTCCATCACTCAACTGCTGCCTGGACCCCATCACCTTGATCCAGTGCTCCCCAATCCAGCAGAAGATCTTCAAGCAAGCCGACATGTCAAGACCAGAGGCCCTGAAACACCAAAGGCTACAAGCAAGCCACGAAGAGCCTCCCAATTCCTCCCATCCTTGGGAAGGAGGGAGGCAGAGAAGGCGAGCTGTGAGAGTCCAGATCAACTGACCTCCAGCCCAGTGGAACACGAATTGCTTGTAGCTGTGCCTTTAAGGCTGAGTTGTTCCACCAGTGAGCCTGCAGCATCCTATGCTTCAGGCTCTGAGCTAGCACTTGAGCACTTGACAGGGGCTGCTTGCTGGTTGCACCCCACTTGGGGAGGAACCCAACAAACTTCCCTCTCCTGTTTCCCGCAGAAGATCTCCCGAGGTCCTTCTTTGGCGCCTCCGGCCACTACATCAGCCTGGTTCAGTGGATCCCCAACATCCACCTGCTGTCAGGGCAAGGCTCTGACCTCTGCTGGGCCTGAGCTGAACCCCAACAGAGAAAGTGTGCCACAGAGTGAAGGCGTTGGTGAGCGAAGTGCAGATTTCCTTATGCACAGCACAGTTCTGAAGTGTTGGTGTGCTTAAGCAACACCTGGGTGCCATCCCAGATCCTGAGCATTAAACATCTACCAACGCTGCCAACCCGACAAGGGCGAGAAGGTTGCTGAGAGATTCCACGGTGGCGGCAGATGTAAAACATCTTGTTAACTGCACGCCTGCGCAGGTATAAAGAGTGAGTACTCTGCCTCTTCAGGACGGCACCACATTAGCTAAGTCAGCTGAAACAGAAGAGGTGTGGAGGGTGGAAACCGCTGATTGATTTACCCACCCCTTTACTGGGCTGGGATTTAGCTCAGTTGGTAGAGCGCTGCTCTGCAGTCTCTGACGTCCTGAGTTCGATTCTCAGCACTGCAAAAATGGGAGAAGGACTTGGCAATCCACTCCCAAGGCAATCCCGAAACAGTCGGCTATTGAAAACCCTATGAGGGTCGCTATGAGTCAGACACGATTTGACGGCACCTAACAACAATAACAACCCCTTTACTAACTCGATTACTTTTTCTTCAATAGCTATTTCCTGAGTATATACTATGCCCCTGGCACAATCGTGGTGCTGGGAAATCGCAAGCAAACTGAGGAGACAAAGTTGCTGCCCTACCTTCTGGTAGAGGTAACAGCCATAAACTAGCAGATGAGTGCTGATGTCAGCTGCTGAGGTTGTTGTTGTTAGGTGCCATCGAGTCCTGTCTGACTCATAGTGACCCTCATAGGGTTTTCAATGGCCAACTGTTTCGGGATTGCCTTGGGAGTGGATTGCCAGGCCCTTCTCCCATTTTTGTGGTGCTGGGAATCGAACTCGGGACCTCAGAGACTGCAGTGCAGGGCTCTACCAACTGAGCTAAATCCCAGCCCAGCTGCTGAGGAGGCTCTGAGGATTCTGCTCAGGACAGACTATTAGCACGGAAACTTGCATGAAGGGAGAGGAAGCCAGGCAATTGTTCAGGCAAGGTCACAGCGAAGCAAGGTCCCTGGGGCAGGAATTTGCTGGGTATGTTGGAGGATCAGGAAGAAAGTCCATGGAATGACAGGAGGAGGGGATATGGAAGCTGAAGTTGAGTTGAGGGTGAGGCAGAGGGAGGTGCCTCCTAGAGCCGGTTATGCTCTGGATTGTAAGTGAGAGAGGATGCCTTTGGAGCACGCTCTTCAGTGGAACTGTGCCATCCAATTTAATCACAGAGGTTCATGCCAACTGCTGAAAGCAGGACAGTGACTGTTGAAGCAGGGAGGCTGGCAAGGAGGCCAGGGCAAGAGTCCCAGTGATGGGGATGTGGGACACTGGAAAGGATTGCTGGGTTTGGGGCATCCTTCAAAAGAGGGGCTGACCCAATTGTTAATGTCTGCTTGCAAAGACTTTACCCCCATTCCCACCAATAGGACAGCATTGTGGGCATAAGACCTGGGACATCACAGCTCCGAGGACATGCTGGTAGCCTTGAGGTTTGCATGTGAGATGGGAACCACAGGACAATGGAACTCTAGTTCTACCACATGGCCCTCAGAGAGAAAATCCCATAAGGTAGACATGGAGTTTCGCACACCACTGGTTCTCTGTGTGTGATATTGCTGCACCCTATCTATAGACAGCCTGTAGTTATACCACCTGAGCATCTGATCCCATCAGATCTTAGGAGCTAAGCAGCTTTGGTCTGGTTAGTCCTTAGATGGGAGACTGCCTGGGAATACCAGATGCTGTAGGCTTGGGAGAAGGAACCTGGCAACCCAGTCCCCAAACAATCAGCCATAAAAAATCCTCTGAATAGCAGAGGAACACTGACAACAGTGCCAGGTATGGCACAGTGTCGGGAGTATTTCATCTGTTGTACATAGGGACACCATGCGTCAGACTCAACTCGATGGTACCTAGCAACAACAACAACCTAAAGGCAAAGTATAATTCAGAGCTACGTTCTTTGTTATGAATTCATGTTAAATGCACACATTGCTCTAGACTTCTTACCTGTTATCTCATGTAATGATGACCAGAAGCAAACATAGGTATGTTATCCTTTCTCAGAGGTGAGAAAGCATGACGCACAAGGCTTCTGAGACTCAAGGGTTCAGAGCTAATAACTAAAATAATGGGTATTATCTTCACTGGTCTGTCTAGTGACAGATCTCAGAGTCTTGGAACAGTGTTCTGCTGCCTTATTGAACCATTGCAGATGAAAACTTCAGAAAAGAATTTGTAGCAGATACCACAGGGGGACCCCTCAGCATCTGTTTTCATCTCTCTTTTCCTTGCCTTCCTTATTTACGGAGGCAGGGGAGCCAAATGTCTGATTTTCATTTCTAGTTTTAAGCTGGCACGCAAGACAAGCATGCCCCACGTCCCATGCAATGTGAATGGACATCACGTGAGAAAGGTTGCCCTTCCAAATAAAAGGTGAAGCTTTGCAATAAATAAATGAATAAACAAGCAAACAAATAAAAAATAAATAAGTAAGTAAACACATAGCTTTTTAAAAAGTTCCTCTTTCTCCCTCTGATGCCTGGAGTTACTGCAGCTATCTTGTGACTATGAGGATAAAAGCCACAGGTAATAAGATCAAAGCAGACAATAGCAGGAATAAACAAGGTTGTGAATATCATTGTTTCATTGTGAATATCTCTGTGATAGCTTTGTTATATATCTTGCCTATCCTAGACTTGTGCTCAGTTGGGGAAAAGCCCCTTTACTTGTTAGCTCCTGTCGATGGATCACACTCTTAACTGATTTACTCTACCACTTGCGCAACGAACATGATCTATTCATTTTTCCATAATTTCACAGTCTTGGAAAGAACCTTTATGCTCCGAGGATTCTTGCAGTCACCTAGCTTAACAGATGAGGAAACAGGTTCACAAGGAGAGACTTAAACAAGCAAACACAAGCATAATCCTGTGGGCTATCTGACTCCTGGCCCACCATTTGCACAGGAAACTCAGCTGCAAGGTCAATCTGAGAGTTCGGCGTCTACTTGGGTCTTTGTACTTCCAGAGCGGCATCCTGCTGGGGGGAATTGCAGTAGGACTTTTCGGTGGTGATGAAGAAGAGAAAGCAGGCTGGGGCAGTGTGTGTGAGGGAGTGCAGGGAAAGCTAGGCACCAGCAAGACATCCGCCCTGGGGCGTAAATACCTTGGCGGTCTGCTTGGTTAGCTAATCAAAAACCAGGTTAGGAAAAGTGCACTTCTGGCACTTTCCAATTCATCTGATTTGAAAAAAGATCTGAGAAGTGGTCATTTGTGAGATAAAACGTAGTTGACTTTCATGGGGACAAAGGAGAAAACTGCTGAAGGGCCTCCTCTGGACGTAAAAAGGGAATCAAAGCACTGGGCTGGGGAGGACACTGCTTCCTATGACGGTGTCTCTGTCTGTGTGTTCGGGTGTGAGTGAGAGAGGGAGACAGGCAGAGGGAGAAGTGTGGCTGGGGCCTGGGGTGGACACAGGAAGCTGAACGTGTAAACAGTTCAGAGGGACCGGGCGGCAGGCAGCGGGGATGCACGGTCCTCCCTCTCCCTACACAGGGAGTCCTCCTGGTAGAAAGCAACGACTCTGCCCACCGCTGGGCAGCCTGCGGTGCCTGTTGGAGGAGGAGCCCTCGTCCTCATTCCACAGATGAAGGGACGTGGCCATTTCTCTGCGGCGCTTTCCCCTTGGCCAGGAGAGCAGAGCAGATAGGAAAATGATTGAGAGCCATGTGTGCTGGGAGCAAGAAGTCAGCCCTGGCTGTTGCAGATCACCCAGGCTTGGGGGCTTCGGGCTCTAGAATCAGTATTTAGCAAAAACTCTCCAAGCCACGCCCCATTACAACTCTTCGAGGCTTTCTGTTAATACTGCGCAGTAACCCACTGGAGTATTAGCAGAAGTGCAAGGAGCCATCCTAGTCCTAATAGATGAGATTATTGCAAATCGGCACACCTAGGAATCACAAGTGAGTGCCTAAGAGAGAGCAGCATTGAATCAGCAGCCCAGGAGGCCCGGGGCCAGGCTGGTCCTGGAACAGAGCGAGGCTCCTCCTGCGAGGCCGGCTCTTCTACTTCTCTGCCTGCCTGTTTCTCTTCCTTTGCCTTCTCTCCCCCAGTCTGTCCCCGAATCTAAAATGGAAGACTGTCCCCTAACCAGCACCGCCTGGAAGAGAAGCAAACCAGCCAGGCAAAGCACAAGGAGCTGCTTTGCACAGAGAGTCGGTATAAATACTGGCTCTAATTATAACATTAATATGGCTGGGATCATGAAGGCAGAGGCAACCGACATATGGCAAAAGTTGCAGCCCCAGAACTGCAGAGGAGAAATGCTTTCCGGAGGAGAAAGCAGGTTGCCCGGGGAAACCAGGCTGGAGATGGCAAGCACAGTGGCCAGGCAGGGACAGGTCCCATCTGGGCGGACCCTGCAGAGCCAGCTCCTTCATCACAAGCTATGCACCGCACACTGGGCTCCGGAATCAGGCAGGATGAGGCAGGGCTTCAGCCTCAGGGCATTTCCAGGCATTTGAAAGGGAAGCCTAAGTGAGCCCCAGTGGGCTGGGGAGTGACTGAGTGGAGCGGCCCCCAGTACCCCAGCCAGGGCAGGGCGGAGATGTCCTGTGGGAGCTGCACCAGCTTTAGGGGCCAGGAAGGTGTCTGTGGGAAGGGAAGGGGAGGCTCTGAATGCAGCTTCTGGCTTCCTTTGCACAACACAAGGAAAATGGGGGGCTCTTCAGGGAGGGCCTGCAGCCGTAGCCCTGTGGCATCCGATCCCATCAGATCTCAGAAGCTAAGTGGGGTCGGGCCTGGTTGGTACTTGGATGGGAGACCCCCTGGGAACACCAGGTGCTGTAGGCTTGGGAGATGGACCTGGCAACCCACTCCCAAGAAACAGTCAGCCGTTGAAAACCCTATGAACAGCAGAGAAGCACTGACAACAGTGTTTCCCCTGTTGTATGGAGGGTCGCTAGGAGTCAGATACCAACTTGACGGCACCTAACAACAACAACATGCAGTGAGGAGTGCCCAGCTCTGGGTCCCAGCTCCTGGTCACCCAAGCCTTGACTTTCTCTCCAGGGTCCAGGGCCACAGGTCTTCCTGGTCAGATCCTAGGCCTTGGCAGCAGAGGCCTCCCAATAACTTGCCAAAGCCAGAGGGCTCTGGGAAGACACCCCTGGCTTCTGGTGCCCTGGGAAAGGCTGTTCCCGCAGGCAGCAGGACCCTGAGGGCAATGTGGCCAGGCATCAGGTGGCCAAGCTCAGGCTGGGGTTTCCTTCCCTGGAGACCTTCACGGCTTGATCTTGGTGCCTCCTCCAGGCTGCAGACATGCCCACAAGAAACACATGCTCTCAAGCAATGAAATGCCATGCTGTGCCTTTTCAGGTAGAAAAATCAAGTTCAAATTGTAATTTTGAGGGTTGGATAGGATAGAAAAATCAAGTTTAAATTGGAATTTTAAGGGTTGGGTGGTGGTGGTTGTTGTTGTTGTTGTTGTTGTTAGGTGCCGTCGAGTCGGTATCTGACTCATAGTGACCCTTGTAGGATTTTCCATGGCTGACTGTTTGGGGATTGCCTTGGGAGTGGATTGCCAGGTCCTTCTCCCATGTTTGCAGTGCTGGGAATTGAACTCAGGACCTCAGAGGCTGCAGCGCAGCACTCTACCCACTGAGCTAGATCCCAAGGGTTGGGTAGGATACAAAAATCAAGTTTAAATTGTACTTTTGAGGGTTGGATAGATGGGATGAAATTGGTGCTTTCATGCACTTCAGGAGGGAATAAAATATTGTTTGACTTTTCTGGAGAGCAAGTGCCTATGTGTGCTTGTGGATTTTGAGGCTGCACGTACTTTAACCAAGTAATTCCTCTTCTGGTAATCAATGGCGGTGAAATAGCAATGCTGGCAAAGGTGCATGCATGAGACTGCAAAGACATTCCTTAAGCGGTGGGTATGACAAATTAATGGAGACCATCCATGTTCAACAATAGGGGAATGATTAAACAGGTTATGGTGCATTTGTAGCGGGGCAGATTATTTAACTTTATTTTTAGTAATCTGGAGGAAATTTATTGCTAAACTGCCACATGTGGGGAAAGGCAAACTGCAAAATCATTGAGATGGTATATCTGAGATAGACATAGGATTTTAATTGTTGTTGTTGTTGGGTGCCGTCGAGTCGGTATGGGACTCATGGCAACCCTCATAGGGTTTTCAATGGCTGACTGCTTCGGGATTGCCTTGGGAGTGGATTGCCAGGTCGTTCTCCCATTTTTGCGGTGCTGGGAATCCAACTCAGGACCTCAGAGACTGCAGCGCAGCACTCTACCAACTGAGCTAAATCCAAGCCAGGATTTTAATAACCTTGTTGTAAAATTGTCAGATTACCATGTGATTTTAATTCTCTTTTGTACTTGTCTCAATTTTCAAATTTCCTGCAATGAGCCTGTGGTATTAAGTCATTTCAAATAGCACTAGGAAGAACACTGGAGTACAAACTTCCTGAAGGTTGCAGGTTGGCCTTGGATGGGGAGGGAGAGCAAATGTCTGGTGCAGAATCTGGTGAGGGGTGAGCTCTGTCTCTTGGGGTCCCTTCTGACTCTGATGAACCCCTAGGTACACTGGGTAGCCTCACTTATTCTTTCAATAGGCATGTACTGAAGTCCTACTGTGTGTCAGGTAAAGAGTTTCTCAGCTCTAATGTAAATAAACTAAGACATGGTACCTGGCTAATACCATATCTAAATATGAGCTCCCTTGGTGGTGAAATGCGCCATGACTTTATGCTCTCTTTGGTGAGGAAATAATTTTCCACCTTCCTTCTAGTCTTCTGGCTTAACTTCCTCCCAAACCAGAGCCACTTCTGGAGGGCCGCTCATTACTTGCACCGTCAGAGGCCTCTTCTCTCACAAGCCTCTCTGTCCACTCTTCCCTCCCCCTGGCCTCCCCAGTCCAGCCATCCTGAGCTGACGGCTCTCTGGCTGAGCTCCCTCAGTCATCAGCTGCTGTTTATTTCTTTGCCTCCTCATTTGGCTCCTGGGAGGATGTTTCAGCAGACTTTTCAGAGAGAAAGAGAAAAAATACAATAGCTCATTAAGCTAATGACCCTTAGCCAGGCTGGCTGAACACAGGCAGGGACAATGGCGCAGCTTTCCACTGCACGATTTCCTGCAGGGAGGGCTCGCCTCTCTCTCCTCTCCTGTTGTCTCTCTGACTAAGGAGCAGGGGGAAGACCGTCTACCTGCATGTTGGGGAGAAGTTTTAGGCTCAGCTTGTCTTCAACTGAGAATTGATCACCTGGGGAAAAGCCCACGTACAGTGACTGCCAATAGCGCTAATACCTGTGAGGGCCCTCCCTCCTAGGCGTGCTGTTTCTGAGTCGGGGACCACGTCTTCTCTTTCTCTGCTTGATCCCCCACCACCCATAGGAAGGGTAACAGTGGTGTTAGCATCCCTACAGAACGGGGTTTGGAGAAGGGAAGGACTAGATGAAGGGCCGACCGCCATAGAGTCACCTTAATCCCCAGCTTCCGGTTTTGAGCAGCTCATTTCCGCCCGGGCCTCCCAGCCTAAGCCTCTGGCTCCCCCAGGCACACTCATGGCGGTTTGTTTCTGTGCCATTTTCGGGGGTGTCTTCTTCTCCCCCCGCCAGCTCTTTACCACGTCCCCACTGTGTGGACCATTCTCTAGTTTCTCCCCCACTTCTCTCACCCAAACAAAACAAGGCCGCTGAGGGCCTCCTGAAAGACTTGCGCCTGAGCCTTTCGGGCCTCGACTGGTCACGTCGGCCCAGGGATCCCCTGGTGCCTGTGGGTGAAGGGAGCCGAGAGGCCGCATGGCTCACCCCACTATTCCAGGCCGCGTCCAGTCACAGGTGAACAAACAGACCCACTCTCTTGTCATCTTCCCTCTTCAGAGAATTGAAGGCACCTGAACATAAGTTATTTTTGTAAATGTGAAGAAAAACCAAGAAGCCATGAGCAAAGCCTTGGCAAAGACAAAGTAGAGGAGAAACCCGGTGCAGAAACCCTCAGGCCATGGGAGCCGCGCCATCATTCCTGTTGAACTGTGAGTTGGCTTCTGAGTTCCCTCGAAGCCAAATGCAAAATAGGAAGTGTGTTCATCACCCTGACCACTTCCTGTCTCACGGTGAGGGCTGCTTATCCAATGCCATGCTGTAAATGAGGTTCTGTTCCAAGCAGTTCACCTTACCTCACTCATTTGATACTGAAAGAGACCCTATTCAAAGTGGGCGGGGACTATTCCTGCCATTTGACAGATGAGGAAGCTGAGGGAGCATCAGTTAAGTGGCTTATGAAGGACACGCAGTACATAAGAGCTGATGATACCATTCCAGCATATACACTCTACTCCAGACTGTTGTTGTTGTTGTGAGGTGCCGTCGAGTCGGCATCCGACTCATAGCGACCCTCATAGGGTTTTCAATGGCTGAGTGCTTCGGGATTGCCTTGGGAGTGGATTGCCAGGCCCTTCTCCCATTTTTGCGGTGCTGGGAATTGAACTCAGGGCCTCAGAGACTGCAGCGCAGCGCTCTACCCACTGAGCTAAATCCCAGCCCCCTACTCCAGACAGGAATCCTTATTTCTGAGGGGAAAAGGTCTAAAGAAAACCCCTCCCCAACCTAAAGCCACTCCTTTAGGATAAAACATATTTTCTGGCATATGAGTTTGAAAAAAAAAAAGAAAGTTAATCATATGTGTTACAATTTGAATATAAAATAGGACCCAAATTTCAGGTTGGAATGTTTGGTCCCCTGTGGGTGGCACTGTTTTGGGAGGCAGTGGAGCTTTGGGAAGTGGGAGAGGCTGGCAGAAGGAGGTCAGTCGGGTGGGCCTTTGGAGGTTACCTGGCGCCTGGCTTTGTTGTGATTTGATTCTCCCTTCTTCCTGTTGCGGCCATGGGAAGGTCCTCCACCACAGGCCCACTACCAGCTTTTCCGCCATGCTCTCCTGCCACTGTGGACTGAGCCCCTCTGAAACCATGAGGTGGAGTAAATCCTGCCTCCCTGGGGTTGCTCTGCTAGGTAGTTTGTCACAGCAATGCCTAAAGCTAACACAACACTCTCCATGAAGAAAAGGAAATCTTCTTTGTGCACCCTCTTTCTGGCAGGTCGGGTACTGATGTTCATTATTGAAAGCCAAGGACGTGTCACTGCCAGCTTACTATATTTTGTGGACACAAGTGGATGCACTTGGATATTTCGAAGAATGCTAGACATGAAGACTAAAGGACAAACTCTCCAGCAATAAAAGATAAACTTTGTAGAAACATTAACAAGTTATAAAGATACCCCACTTGCTAGTGTGGAACATGTCATTCAAAGGCTATGGAAAGGCAAAGTGGAGGGGCTCTGAGAGAGAGGAGAACGAGGTTTCCGACCCTCAGAAGGGCATGGATGACTTTGCTGTGCAGATGCCTGGATTCTTAGTGTCAAACTAGATGTCAGAACCAAACTTACACTTGGAATTGCCGAACTATACAGTGGGACCCACGCTCTAAGGGAGCATTAGAGACAAAATGGGTTTCTAAATCACTCACCATCTGCTTTGGCTAAAGCTAATCATGAATACTTATTTCTTAGGAGGTACAGCAGTAACCCAAGTCACATAAATACTAAGAATTAGCTCATCAGCTCTGAACCTTAAAGTAATGCAGCCAGCTTCCCAATGGACCTTCTCTAATATTTTCAGTAGGCATTTTCAAAATGATATTTCTCTATTTTTTCTCAGGGCTAGGATTTAGCTCAGTTGGTAGAGCACAGCTCTGCAGTCTCTGAGGTCCTGTGTTCATTTCCCAACGCCACAAAAATGGGAGAAGGACCTGGCAATCCACTCCTGAGGCAATCTTGAAACAATCAGCCATTGAAAACCGTCTGAGGGTCTCGATGAGTCAGACAGGACTCGACAGCACCTAACAACAACATATTTCTTCTGTGTTGAGGAGTACTTGGAGTGAGACTTTCATAGCCATCCTGAGAAATGGAGAGTCTGTTTATTATGAGTTAGAATCCCATGTACTGTATGTGTGGAATCTCCTATCCTCCGATCCTGAACCAGCTATCTTAACCAATTTCTGAGGCATTAGTGTCAGCTGCATGGCCAGCTCTGGACAATTTCCGAATGGGTCATTTGGGAAGACCTCTTCCCCCAACACGCAGGAAGACCAGCCAGCCTGCATCCTTGGGCACAGCTCGACTTCCCATACCCACTTGGCTACACACTGCCTTGTGTTCCTGATGATGTGCATTGGCTCTGGGTTGGGACTTCACTCTGGCCCCCTCCTTGAACATTTGCATTGAGCTCTGCCATAATGTAGTACCCAACCCCACTGCTAGTGCATTCTCTGTTTTTAAAAAACTCAGAAAAGGCTGTAACAAAACCCCAGGGACTCAACACTCAACTAGCAAATATTAACTTTTAGCTCAGATGATGTTAATTAAGAACATGCAAAGTTGCACTACAGCCATTGAAAACCCAAGGAATAGCAGAAAAGCATGGACAATAGTGTTTAGTCTGTTGTACACAGGGTCCTTATGAGTTGGACACTGACTCAGCAGCACCTAGCAACAGCAGCAACAAGGTTGCATTATTTTGTACTCCCAACAGGTCCCCATTCCCCACTCTCCTCCCTAGAAGCAACTTCTTGGCAGATTGGAGAAATCTCTCTCCAGCTCATGTTTTCAGACTTCTCTGCATATTTTTGGCATCATAAAGAATTGAAATTTTTTGCTCTTTAGATTTTGCATATATGGAACCCATACTGGGTTTATCACTATGCTATTTGTTTTGTCTATAAATAATGCTTTTAAGATGCATCACTGATTATATCATTTCTTACAACTGCTGTACAGGAATAGGACAAAGATCTAAGCAATGTCTACAGTCCTTCTATTACTGAGGGACATTTGTTGTTGTTGTTATTAAATACCATTGAGTTGGGTCCAACACATATCGACCCTTGTAGGGTTTTCAATGGCTCTGTTTCAGGATTGCTGTGGGAATGGATTGCTAAGTCCTTCTCCCATTTTTGTGGTGCTAGGGATCAAACCCAGGGCCTCAGAGAGTGCAGAGCAGCACTCTACCAATTGAGCTAAGCCCCAGCCCCAGGGACATTTAGGTTGTGTTTAATGATCAAAACTTCAGTGAACATCCTTATATATATTTCCTAGCACACCTAGATAAGTTTTCTGTGGTGTAAATTTAAAATTCACTTGGTGCATTGTAGGATATGAGTTTTTAAATTTTACTATTATAAAATTACTCTTGAAAGTGGTTTCACAAACTTATACTTTCACCAGTGTGAGAGTTCTTGTCCTTCATATCTTTACCAATATTAGATATTTTTAGATTTTTAAATAATGGCTCATCTAATGGTTCTAAAATGATATTTTTTACTACATTAATTTGCCTTTCCCTTATTACAAGTGATACTGAACATTATTTTTATATTTATGTAAAATTTAACTTCGATTTATTGATATACCTTGGCCATTTTTATTATTTTTCCTTTGATTTATGAACATTTGTACAAATAATATATGTCTATTTGTCCTTTTTTTGTTATTGTTAGGTGCCGTCGAATCAGTATCTGACTCATAGCGACCCTATGTACAACAGGTGAAACACTATTGCTACTCTGCTATTCATAGGGTTTTTCAATGGCAGATTGATTGGGAGGGGGTTTCCAGGTCCTTCTCCCAAGCCTACAGTATCTGGTGTTCCCAGGCGGTCTCCCATCCAAGTACTAACCAGGTCCGACCCTGCTTAGCTTCGGAGATCTGATGTGATGGATGCCACAGGGCTACGGCTGCAGGCTATGTAGTCAGGAGAGAACAATCCCTGGAGAAGGACATCATGTTTGGAAGAGTGGCAGGTCAATGCAAAAGAGGAAAACCCTCCACCAGATGGATTGACACAGTGTCTGCAACAATGGGCTTAAACATAAATAAGATGGTTTGCCTGGCACAGAATCGGCAAGTGTTTCTATGTGCTGTACCTAGGGTCGCTATGAGTCGGACTCGACTGGACGGCACCTAACAACAACAAGAACAACAATTTGTCCTTTGGCTGTTAATGGGTTTTGGAGATAACATTTCCTAGGATTTGTCATGTTGTCTCACTTTTTGGTTCCTTTTATTATATACACATATTTGATTATTAGTACTCACATTGATCAATCATGAGTGGTGCATTTTGTGTCTTGTTTAAATTCTTTTATATACCTCAGGGTTATAAAGATAATCATTGGTGTTTTCTCTAACAAAATACAATTTTTATTTTCATGTTTGCATATTTCATCCCTTTAGAATATGTGAGTGTGTGTGCGTAAAATTGGGAGCTTGATTTTAATATATTTAACCAAGGGAAAGACCAGTTTTGCAAAGCTTGTTTATTGAATAATTTCCTGTAGGAAGCTACAGGATCTCTGCAACATACTAGGTTGTCACTGAGGGTTTTTGTTTGTTTCCAAGCTCTCCATTCTGTTTTCCATTCAGTTTTGCTAATTTGTTTATTTCTTTCATTCTCAATATAACACTGCTTCATTTATTTTAGTTTTTTAAAAAATCTTGAGTAATATTTTATTGGGTATGTCTGGTCTTGTTTCTTCTAGAATTTTCTATCTAATCTATGTTTTCAATCTCTTCTATGAATTAGAATCAGTTACATATTCTTTCTTATTCCAGGGAAATTCTTGCAATTTTTATTAGAATGTCATTGTGTTTATAGTCAATATTGTAAAGAATTGACATCTTCCTGATTCATTCTACCCATGAATCTAGTATTTTTTTTATTCAGATCTCTTGCCTTTCTCAATAATGTTTGGTATGTTTTCATAAAATTGATATACATTTTTCTAACATCTATTCCTCATAGTTAAATTGCTATTATAAAAGGTACCTTTAATCTATTACAAATTCTAATTAGTTATTAATTGTGAGTTGAAAAGCTAATCTTTTTCAGATATCGATTGTTGTTGTTGTTAGGTGCCGTAGAGTCGAGTTTGACTCATAGCAACCCTATATGTACAGCAGATAGAAACACTTGCCGATTCTGTGCCAGGCAAATGATCTTACTTATGTTTAAGCCCATTGTTGCAGTTCCAATAAACCTATACAACTCTTTTCTAGTTATGATAATTTGCAGAATACCTTTGACTTTCTATATAGAACATACTTTTATTTGGAAATTATTGCAATTCTGTCTGTTGTAATAGCTCTTATTTTTCTGTTTCTTGTTTCATTGAATTGGGTGGGATTAGAGGATGGTAGCAATGGCATCAGGGACCTTTCTCTGCCTCCTGATTTAAATGCAAGTGCTTCTAAGATTTTGACATGTATAACATTTGATTGGTATTGTATTTTGAGTAGTCACAATTTTTCAGACTAAAGTTATTCCCTCTTTTCCTAGATTGTTATCAATGCTTCTCTAAATAAATGATTTTTTTCCAAACTGATTCTTCTTTTCCCAACATGACCATATTTCCTTAGTCACTTCCTCAATATTATAAAGTGCATTTGTGGTTATTCTGGTATTTGTATTCTTTGGATGAGAACTTCTATGTGAAAAAGATCAAATGTCCAAATGTCCAAATGTACTACCGGGTCATAGTTACTACCAATTTATGTGGTATCTCTCTAAAACTTTCATTCAATAAGTTACCTATTCATCTGTTCACTACTCAGTATCTAACTAAATAACCAACAGAGGGGATGCAGAGATGAGAGGGGTGCTTGTCACTTACTCATACACTAGTACAGACACAGAAATAGGAATACACACACACACACACACACACACACACACACCACGATACCAAGCTAAGTGCTCCAAATGAATAATGTACAGATGATGTGTGTGCATGTGTGTGAAAATATATAGATAGATAGATATAATATATATTATATATAGATAGATATCTATATATCTATATCTATATACAGATATATATATGTATGTATGTATGTATATATGTATGTATGTATGTATATAGTGAAATTTTATTTTCCCCTCCATTCTTCCCAATACTGGACACTTCAGCGTTCCTCCTTCAGTACCTTGCCCTTTGTCTAGTTGTTCTAGCCACATTCTTCATAGTGTGATCCCACATAGTTCTTGGGTTTTCAGTAACTGATCTAGTTTGGTGACTCCAGGGAACACTTTTCATTCTGCACTCATACAGCCCACAGCCCCCTAATATCTCAGCTTAGCTGTCCCACAGCTATCTCAAGATTTAAATGCCTAGCGTACAGGACCCCACACTGTCTTCCTCAATGTCGCTCATGCACAAGTGTCCCTGTCTTAATAAATTGCTTCACCATTTAGTTGGTTGATTAAGATGGAAACCTGCTATTATTGTTAGGTGTTATCAAGTGGATCCAACTTGTAGTGACCTGATATACAACAGAACAAAATATTTCCCAACACTGTGCCATGCCCAACACTGTGTCAGTGCTTCTCTGCTATTCATAGGATTTTCGATGACTGATTGTTTTGGGAGTGGGCTACACCCAGGTCCTTGTCTTTTTTTTTTTTTCTGTGCTTAGAGTCAAACCCAGGGCCTCAGAGAACACAGAACAGCACTCTACCAACTGAGTTAAACTCCAGCCCAAGAGAGAAACCTAGGAGAGATATTTGTTTCCAGCCTATTCCTATTTCTCAGCTACCTTAACCTATCAACAAAGTGCATTAAATAGAATAAATAAATATAACTTTTTCTAATTTGAGAATCAGAATTATTTGTTGAGTTTATCCAGATAAGCCTAAAGAAAAAACTTTTAAAAAACTATTTTAACTACAGTGAAGATATTTAAGTAAATGGAAAATATATGCAGAAATTCAGTGGATTTTCTCAAATCTACTCAGAAAATACAACTAAAAAATTTGAAAGAAATCTTTATAAGAACAGCAATATTTCACAATACTTAGGTATACAGTATCTACATTATTCAAGTGGTATCTTGGTACCTGATACATAGTAAATTTCAATATGTATGTATTTGAAGGAATAAATAAACGAATGAATAAGTGAGTTTATTATAAAATCAACTTAATCTGCATTCTGGTCCAGTGAGGATTTTTGAAATACTTTAATGACTATGTCCATAATATTTTATCGTGCACAGTTGAACATTTTGGTTATTGAAATTTTTGTTATTACTGGTAACACCTCAATAAATATTTATGCATATCATGATTTTATTTGGTATTTCATACCTGTTATTGGAATTGACATCTTGGTTAAAAACTACTTAAAAAGAGGGACAAATATTCTAAGGACTCTTGATGCAGAATAGGAGTTCCATTGTTTTGCAGAACATTTTGACCCTTTCTTCTTTCATGAGTATTCATTTCATGAGACTGTTATGACTGGGGTCGTCAGGAAAGACATGGAAAGTAAGGGAAGATAAGAAGCAAAGGCTTTGGATGGAATGACCTTAGTTTCCTCTCTTGGGCCATTTCCTGCAGGAACAATGTCTCACAACTGGTAGAAACCCAAGAACTCCCAACAGGAAGTTATAGAGTAAAAACAATTTGGATAGAATCACATGCTCATTGGTCATTTGTGGAATATAAAGTGGCAGTTGATATGTGCATTAACGATACACCTAAGGCACATCTACTATATGTAAGACTCCTTATTAGTTACTTTGCGGGTAAAACATAAAAATAACCCCCCTTGATGCCCTTTGTCTCTTTTTAGGTAACTACAATCTAACTGATTAATCAAAATATACCCATGAGTAAATTAACCATCTCAATACTTTTCTACTCTGGAAAGTAAAAATTACCCTGAGAGCATTAAATAAAAACAAAAAGATTAAAAACAAAACATGTTCCCTGAGGCAAATTAAATCAGAGTTGCTGGAGGTGAGGCCTGAACTTCAGTTCTTCTTAAAGCTCTCCAGGTGTTCCCTGTGCAGCCAGGGCTGAACATCCACACCACCTGCTACAGTGCGTTAGCTGAGCACCAAAAGTGCTTGTTCATCAGGACTGCCAGGCTCTCAATCAGCTCAGGCTGCCAAGGAAGGCTTCATGGTGGCAGTGTGACTTGACTTGGATCTCGAAGGATATACGAGTTGGACTGAATGGGGGAGCAATGTTACATATTACAGGCAAGCACCAAAGTAGGTCAGAGAGATAAGAGCAGATGTTGCTGTAGGCAGGAGGGCTGGAAAAGGGATGACTTCACACTAAGTGCACTGAGGAAAAAAATGAGAAAAGACAGTGTGGGGCACGACTTGACTGGAAACGGTGGGGTTTTCAAACTGGTGGCCCATGGCCCCCGCCAGCCCCATAAACATGTTTGTGCATCCCACATGATCATTTTTCATCTGAGGCAGCATTTCAGGCTGGAGAGTTTGTGCATAAAAGAGTCGGATCTGCCAACGCGGGGCGGGTGTCTTCCCCTGTCTGTGCCTGGCTGGAGCTGAATCCTTCAGGAGGGCTGGTGCCTGTGATCTTCCCACTCGCTCCTGGAGGGCGCCCGGCCTGCACGTCACCACTCGTTCCTGGAGCAGCTGAGTGTCCCACTCCGGGCTGTTCGGCGTGGGCTGTGTTGGGGGAGGCAGAATACGGAGGGGAGAGGAGGATCCAACTGCAGATCCACCGCGGTTCTTGCAGTTTCTCATCCAAATGACCTTGGACGGTTTCCCTCACCTTCCATTCCTCAGCGTGGCACTCGGAACTCTGAATGAACACTGAGATTCTTTGGCTCTAACTGGAGCAGGCTCGATGCCCCCAGTGCCTTGCATGTATGTTCTAGGTAAGGCCCAGCCCCTAAGGGAAAGAACACAGCATCGGAAGTGAGAGACACATTCTGCCATTAAACTCCAGCTCTATTGTTTTTTAAATTTTGGCAGTACTGGGGGTTAAACCCCAGGCCTTGCACATGCTTTGCAAGCTCTCTACCACTGAGCTGCACCCCCAGCCCTTTCTTACTTTTTATTTGGAGACAATGTATCACAAAGTTACCCAGGTTACCTCTGGCATCCAACTTGCCATCCTCCTGCCTCCGCTTCCCTAGTCCCTGGGATTACAGGCGTGCGCCACTGCACCTGGCTTAATCCCTAGTTCTTTATTGCTAAAAAACAAACAAAATCAGTTTTTGAGTCTGTGCAACCACATAAATTCTCTATCAGGCCAAAAGATCTCATGACCTCACCTCTTACACCACACAAGGAAGCCCGTCTCTCTCTGAGGGTCCTGAAGTGGATTTGAAGAGATAAGTCTGCAAAGAGCTTAGGCGTCCCACTGACTCTGAATTGAACCCATGTACAATGTCTGCCTGGGCACCTGCCCTCTGGCCTTCTCCTCCACTGACACTGCTGTCCTTGGAGTCTGAGCTCTCGTGATCTCAATAGGACTGCTGGCCTCCTGGCACAAACCCACTGAACTGCCATGTTTACGGCTTATAAATCCAAGCCGAAGACAGATGATCAGGAAGATTAACTACCACAAGTCCCCTAAAAATTTAGCTCCTAGTCAACACTCGCCTGCAGCGGTAGCCCTGTGGCATCCGATCCAGTCAGATCTCGGAAGCTAAGCAGGGTCGGGCCTGGTTAGTACCTGGATGGGAGACCGCCTGGGAACACCAGAAGCTGTAGGCTTGGGAGAAGGACCTGGCAATCCCCTCCCAAAAATCAATCTGCCATTGAAAACCCTATGAACAGCAGAGAAGCACTGACAATAGTGTTTCCCCTGTTGTACAGAGGGTCGCTATGAG
>VMDO01015068.1:0-16121 GCA_007922755.1 Pedetes capensis | reverse complement strand
TGGCACCTAACAACAACAACAACAACAACAAGTCAACACTCATCAGAGCCTCTGTGAAGGTCTAAGCCACAATGGATAACCAGCCCCGGCTGGGTGAGAAAGAACTGTCAGGGTCCGTGAGTCCTGCCAAGGGAAGGAAGGTTTCCCACCACTGTTTCTACCCATGGGTCTCAGGGAGGCCTGGAGGGCTTGGGAAGACCCAGACGGCTGAGCCCATCTCTGGCATCTGCTCAATTCGAGAAGGTTTCTCAAATCTGCATTTCCAAGCACTTCTCTGTTGGTGTACAGTGCTCCTTTCTAGAACCACGTCTTGAGCACCAGTGCTTTATGGTGGTCCAAACAAAACAAAATCTCCACAGTTCCTGGTGGGCCTCAACCCACAGTGGACCTCTAACTGAGCCAGCTCTCCCAGGATCTCTGGTGCTTCCAGCCACCAGCAGCTAAGAATTACTGACATTGCTAATGCACAGACTTGTCTAAGTCAGGCACGAGGGCAACCTGTGTGGTTCTCAGCTGCAAGGTCAGATTTACCTTATGTGTCTGTAGCAGAAAACCACTTCTTTGAGGGAAGAATTTCCCCAATCTTATCTATCTCATGGGAGGTTTCCTAAACCTCTCAATTGGAAATTGTCATTATTAGGTGCCTTTGAGTCAGGTCTGATTCATAGCAGCCCTATGTAAAGCACAATGAAAGACCCCACACACATGCACACACTGCCAGGCATACTATCTTTTTTTTTTTTTTTTATGCTTAAGCCCATTGTTGCAGCCAGTGTGTCAATCCATCTAGTTGAGAGTCTTCCTTTTTTTCATTGACCTGCCACTCTCCCAAACATGATGTCTTTCTCCAGGACAATGGGTCCAAAATACATATGACACAGTCTGGCCATTCTTGCTTCCAAGGAGCACTCTGGTTGCACTTTTTCTCAGATGGATCTGTCGGTTATTTTGGCAGTCCATGGTATATTCAATATTCGTCTCCAGCACCATAGTTCAAAAGTATCAATTCTTCTTAATAACTCTGCCCAACCATCGTGGGCTACTATATTTCTCGTGGAGTCCATCCTTCTGTCCTGGGCTGTTGGTATCTGTGTGCACACATTGTATTTTTTATGCCACCCATCTGCCACACCCTAGAGTCGTCCAGTCTGGGATGGTAACAATTCTTTTAAAAAAGCACCAAACAACATTTTCTTTACATGACTGAATAAAAATCACCACATTAAACTGTGACTGAATGTTGACATCACACACTCAAAAATACACACACTCTTATCTGTCGAAATGACAAACAAAAATGCTTCCTCAAGGGACCATCCTTCAATAGACAATCTGAGAAAAGAATAATTGGAAGTTGGAAGCACAGAACAATTTTTGGAGAAAGGCTGATCTCAAACTGGAGGGTGAGTTTTCATTCCGTTTTGCTTTTGCCTGCTGCATGGCTTCTACAAATTATTTTGTATTTATACAAGGCTCAAGGTATGTGCAGGGTGTGTGTGTGTGTGTGTGTGTGTGTGTGTGTGTGTGTGTGTGTGTGTGAACTTTGCTTCCCCCTTTGGCTGTGAGTTCTGTTTTGTATTATGTTCGTCTGCGTTAAGTCTGTTTGGCGTGATTCTTACAGATGGCCTGAAAGGGTATTATTGAAATGACGTTTCTAATAGTCTGGACACCTTCCAGCGCATTAGAATCATAGGACCAAATTCTTTCATCTAATTAAGTTGGAAGATAATTTAGCTGATTGATAGTTGGGGTAGAAAGAACTTATTGAGACCAAGGAGCCAAAAATGGCACATGCTTTAAGTAATCCCACCTCCTGCTATTTTCAAAATTTACCATAAATTACTGCTGCTGATCTGTTTCCTGAAATATACTTGAATTATCTGCAGCAGAAATCTCATCGGAAAATTTAATCAATCATTTCTATTGTGCGTGTTATGAACTCAGCTCTGTATAACTACCATATTTCTCTCTTTTCAGGTCTTTGTGAGTACACAATTAGAGAATTTCAGGGACAGACATTAACAATGGAATATTTTTATTACCAGGGCTAATTTTACAGTGTACTAGCAGTTGAATTAACTAATGCAAAGCCATGCAACCCACTTAGAATATAATGATTGATTTTTAGAGTCACCTGCATACTATGAAAGACAATCCACTCTCTGCTCTCTTTTACAAACTAAGACTGCTCATCACAGAGGAGTCAAAGGGAAATGGATAGGTATGCTCAAGTTGATTACTGCACTAATTATTCGGAGCTGGTGCCACATTGAAGCCCACACGTCGAGGCACCTTGACGACACAGGAAACAGCTCAGCGCCAGAATGGCCTTTCCTCCCAAGAACATAGAGTCCCTCCTAGCTGGAACTGCTTCGGGCTCACTTTGTAACCTACCACTTCACACACACATAAAGGCAGTTAATGTATGTCTGTAACATTGCATATAAAACCTACATGCCTCTTAAGCTTCTGCTTGGTATTCCATGGAAGTCAGAATTATGCAATCTTAAGGGTTGTGTCATCTCATAAAATTAAAATTCTAACATTACTTTTTATTTATTTAATTAGTTATCCAGTGGCTCTGTGGTTAGTTTGGTGGACTCTTCAATTATGTGGGGAGATAATGGGTCAGACATGCCTGGATAGCCTAGGCAAAAGGACATATTCCCCCAAACTTGGAAATGCCACGCGTTAGCCTGGATTGTCTAGATAGTACCATATTTGCTATATGTGAAAATAATTCTCAAGAAAGAAAGACTAGGACTGTCTCTTCAGATTGTGCTGCCAGGGCTCAGAGCATTACAGCACGCATTCCATCCCCAAAATACAGTGAACAGCATGGTTCAGGCAAATCTCAGCTCTGTACCAAAGCCGCTCCGTTTCCATTATCTAGTGTTTTAAGAGCAATTATCGTTTCATATGATTCTAAAATTATTCTCACGGCTAAAGTAAATGTTGGCTGCCTTCACCATGTGATTTCTTTATGGAGTCACTTAACTAATAGCTGCAAAGTCAACAACAAAAATTGGGGAAAAAACGGGAGGAAAAGAGTTGTTATCAAAAGCTACGCTTTTCTTCAGTTTCAGCTGTCCATGCCTAACCACATCAACTTCAAATTATAAGCTGGAGCTAGAAATACTATCAAGTGTTTCACGGAAGCCTTGCTGGTCTTCTAATTTCAACCCTAGTTTTCATTTATTTATTTTTCGGCAATTAATTCCACAAGTAACACTCGGTGGCGGATGTCATTCAGACTGCAGCAGCTCATTGGGTAGCTAAAGGGATAAAATCAAGTAGTCATTCTACTAATCCCTTTACAAGAAAACAGCTTTCTGCATAAAAAGTGGAACTTATGTGGCCATTAGCAGATGCTACATCAAGCGACCAAAAATATACACATTTAAATTCTTAAGCACAATCTATGAACGCCACACAGATGGTTTCCAAGAAAACTGTACCTAAATTGATTACGATAAAAATGATCTGCTGCAATTGTTTCTGTCAAAAGAGAGAACAGAATTTGTCCCAATGTGTCGCTCTGCCCACTCATGCAGAGAACCCAGCTGCTGGGACAGATGTTGCTCTAAGCACTTTATTTTAGGGTCATTAAAATGGTTACAGGGGTTAGTCATTCACTGTTTTATAAATTGTGCTTGCTAGCTGAGCTCAACAGATGCTCGGAAACTTCTTTGTAGTTGATCAGAAACAAAGTTTTGCGTCAGAGCCCATCTACCTTGTGCTTAGATGCAGACATTAGGAACAAATGGGAATACACAAACAAAGAAGTGTGTGAAATCCTGGCACGTTGGATGCAGAAAGTGTCTTTACGCAGCTCTGTTAATAACGCTGGTGCTTCCTGGCAGCCTCCCCTCCTGGCAAGCAAAGGTGTCCCCAAGGCTTGTGTGGGCTCCCCTGGTTAAGGAGTTTGGGGTATCGTGCTAATACTGCATAAGTACATGGTTTACGTTGCCCCAGCTCTGTGCCACTGTCCCACAGAACTTATCAGGGAGTAATACAGCTCTTCCCACTGCTCCTGGAACGCTCTTCTCTGGAAGATTCATTGTTTCTAAGCCTTTCTGAGGGGGCTGGGATTTAGCTCAGTTGGTAGAGTGCCGCTCTGCAGTCTCTGAGGTCCCGAGTTCGATTCCCAATGCCACAGAAATGGGAGAAGGGCCTGGAAATCCACCCCCAAGGCAATCCCAAAACAGTCAGCCATTGAAAACCCTATGAGGGTCACTATGAGTCAGACACGACTCCACAGTACCTAACAACAACAACAAGCCTTTCTGAGAATGCTCCTTTGGCTGTCTCCGTGGCAGACGAGATATCCCCACTGACCTCTGCTTTCACATCATGAGATGTTGAGATGACACCTAATAGATCAAGCAAAAGCACCCACAGCAATCTCGGGGAAATGGTGGGCATATGTAGGGTTCTGGGAAGGCGGCTGTGAGTGTCTGTGCTGTTGTTACCACTACCGCCCTGTAAGAAGCTTGCTACGGAGTGACAAGTGATGCTGGCAGAAATTAAAGAAAGCAGAAGGACACACCACGCTGCTGCAGAATAGGAAAATCACAGATTCAAAGAGGACAACTTCCCCAAAACCAACAACCAGAGGGATGAGAGAAGGGTAGGAAAGAGGGGAGGGTGGGAGCCAGGCTCTACGTGACTGGAGCTGAAGGCACCATGCAATGAAGCTGGTTTCCAGGGAAAGGCAGGCAGCCTAGAATTTCAGATTCTAAAGGAGACTCAAGGCTCTGCAGAGAGTTGACATCAAGAAAGAAAAAGGCTGGTTTTGGTGCAGAGGACGGTCAGCAGGTTTTAGAGCCTGAAACTCGTACGTAAAATCTGGGGTGGGGGAAACCCGTATGAAAAGGAATACAAATTTAAAAGTGCAAAGTTAGGTACACTTATCTTGGCAGTGTCCCACACAAAAGAAGTCCCTTGAGCTTAAACTCAGTTTTTCAGGAAATCTGCATCTACTTTTGAGCCTTACTTCTTCCCAATTGACTCTTATGTAACTTACTTAAGGTTGTTAGAGAAAAAGCCAATATATTTGTGTGGTACTGCAGTGGTTCTCAAACTGGGATCCCCAGAGCAGCAGTATCAGGTTCATGGGGAGCTAGTTCAAAAGCCAGTAACAAGCACCGGGCGAGGTGGCGCACGCTGTAATCCCAGCGGCTTGGGAGGCGGAGGCAGGAGGATCGCAAGTTCGAGACCAGAGGCAGTCTGCGTAACTTATCGAGACCCTGTCTCAATAAGTAAAAAAATGGGCTGAGGGTGCAGCTCAGTGGTCCAGCACTTGCAGAGCACGCAGGCACGAGGCCCTGGGTTCAACCCCCAGTACCGCAAAAAGAAAAAAAAAAAAAAAGCCAGTAACAAGATTCTCACCCAGGGCCACCAACTCAGACACTCCAAGGGTGGGTCGTGAAGTCTGCACTCTACTGAGCCCTCCGGGGGAGTCATTCATCCCAAAGATTGCAAATCTGCAGTGAGGAACCTGTCTATCCTGAAGCTAAATCAAGTCAAGCAACGTTAGAAGTCCAGTGTAAGAGGTAACCCAAGATCAGGCACACAAACTGGGCATGGTGGTGCACGTCTGTAATCCCATGGACTTGGGAAGCTGAAGCAGGAGGATCGCAGTTTGAGGCCAGAGGCAGCTGTGCAACTTAGCAAGACCTTATCTCAAAATAAAAACTAATAAAAGGGGCCGGGAGTGCAGCTCCAGGGATAGAGCACTTGCCTAGGACAAGGCCCTGGAATCGATCCCCAATTGTTGTTGTCATTAGGTGCCGTCGAGTCAGTATCCGACTCATAGTGACCCTCTGTACAACAGGGGAAACACTATTATCAGTGCTTCTCTGCTGTGCATAGGGTTTTCAATGGCAGATTGATTTTTGGGAGGGGATTACCAGGTCCTTCTCCCATCAATCCTCAATATCCCCCTCAAAAAAAAAAAAAAAAATCAGAGATCCAGGCAGAAAGAAGAAAGAGGAAATAAAAACAATATTCCTAGTTGACATAGTAAACAACAAAAACCACTTGGACTAAGAAATAGAAACCAGTTGGCCTTCTGTGCCTCTGCTATCTATGCCCTTTGAGCCCGTCCTCCCTCTGAATTCTGGCTTCTGGATCTCCTTAATCCGGCCTCCTCTGCATTTTGCTGAGCATCAACCCGGTCCAGCAATGGGGCAGGTCCCTGCTCTGTGCTGCCTCAGTGTCTACGCCCTTCGCTCCTCCTCACCCTCTTGCTTCTCTCTTCTCATGGCCCATTCGCTGGAATCCATCCTTAACCAGCTTTTCAAAAAGCCATCGCTACCTAATGTCTTCCAAGCCTGTCTCCTGTGTTTTCTCTGGCTTCGGTTTTTCTCTGTGGTAGGAAAGGGACAGAGGGAATTAAGCTTTGTGAGAAAGAATTTGCAAAGGCCAGTGGAAGAGAGGCCTTGGCTGCATTGTCAGTAAATGGAACTGGAAACCCAAGTTTAATTGCAATTTACTAATCTTCATATGGCTGGGACTTAGCTCAGTTGGTAGAGCACCACTCTGAAGTCTCTGAGGTCCAGAGTTCAATTCCCAACACCACAGAAACGGGAGAAGGACGTGGCAACCCACTCCCAAGGCAATCCCGAAACAATCAGCCATTGAAAACCCTATAAGGGTCGCTATGAGTTGGACACGACTCGAAAGGACTTAACAACAACAACAACAATCTTCAAATGATGTCATTTGATGCAGCTGGAAACAATGACTGCGTAAGCAAAATAATGGATCCCTGGTCAAGTCGCTTGCAAACTTGGCTCAAGGAAATATAGCACTGGCTTTGATGCATTGTGATTTCAGGCACACTGGTGGGGACATCAGCGTCCCCCCAGGCTGCTGCAGTGGACAGTTTGACAGGACCCAGGGCCTCCTGGTCCGTTTAGCTCACATGCCACGTGTAATTGAATCTTATAGTTGTACCATTTGGGAACTGCCCTGGCCATCAGCAGGGCGGGTCTTGGTCCATTTTTTTAGATTAGAATGTGAAAACAGCTAATGGGAACATCCAGAAAGGCCCCACTGAAGCCAGCAGTTGTTTGGATGGAACCCATAGGGCTGGCAGGGGCGTCCCATTGAGCCTGTCTGAAAGCTTGGTGCATGACTGAGTAGAGCGCCGACTCCCACATTGGCCAGGCTTTCTGGGAAAATCATTCAGCATATCTAGGTCAGAGTTGCCTCCTGTTTAATTACCAGAGAGGTAGTTATTATATATCTTCCCCAAAGTCACTAAGATTATGCTAACTTTGTTGTTGTTGTTGTTATTGTTGTTGTTGTTGTTGTTGTTGTTAGGTGCCGTCGAGTCATGTCCGACTCAGCGACCCTCATAGGGTTTTCAATGGCAGATTGTTTCGGGATTGCCTTGGGAGTGGATTGCCAGGTCCTTCTCCCGTTAACTTATTTAGTCAAAATATATTCACTGGTCTTGAGATGGCAATTGGTTATAAGTCAGTGAAATAAGTAGATGTGGTCAATTGTTCATGGAGTTAGTAATCAGATCAATGTGATAATTTAAAACTAAATGGCTAAAAATCCTAGAACATTCCACGTGGAGACTCACTTTCCATCATTTATCATTTGACAAAATTATGAATGGCCTACTGCCTAATTACGTTCTAAAGTCTCCTAACTTGTGCTTCAAGTGTTCCTCCAAAGTGACTACAATGGGAATTGAAACAAAAGAAGTTTGTTACCACTACAGCAGAACAAAACAATAGCCAGGAGACTTTATAGTTCACCCAAGAATCTGAAATAGAGTTTCCACAGTGTGATTTATAATGTAGGGTATACATAGGCCCTATGGGAACTTCAACTCTGGAATTCCTGGTGGCATCTGACTGGCAACCACCTCCAGGGAGAGAGGAAATGGGGTGCCAGAGGTGGTGGCACTGGCTGTTCATCAGTAGAGCCGAGCTGTCTCTACAGATGCAGAGGACCAGGCAGGGGGTTTGTTATAGAGCCACAGTTAGTGACCCTCCACTGGAACGTGACTGTGGGAATCAGAAGGCATTTCTATGAAAAATTAAGTTTTGTTAAAGAGACTCACCTAGCCTATGTGCCATTTGCACTGCATGAGCATCAGTGTAGGTATCCATAGATGCTTCCCAGCCACTGATGCCATGTTAGAGGATATGAAGGTGTCAAAGGAGAAAATGACTGAACTGTAAGTCACTCCCAAAGGCATAGCTCATGTCACTGGACACCTAGTTCAACCTTCTTAATTTTACAAAGAAATTAGGTATAGAAAAATGAAATTAAGGTGTTTTTGACTTCTTAAAGTTTTGAGAAAATATGTAAAATAATAATTAGAATGAGGGCACTCAGGTGCAATGTCATCCAGGTCCAGGGTCTTAGTGTGAGCTCTACCTCGCCCTTGATCTCAGCTCAGCCTCGCTGTTGTCTTGTCCACACGTAGACTCTGTAGGCAATTCATTTCGGATGTTTGTGTTGGAGTTAAAAAGGCATATGGCTGAGGTCTTCTTAGTCATTGACTTTCTGTTCCCAAATAAAGATTCTTATTTTCCCATTTTGTAAATATTGCTAGGGCCTAAATGGCAATAAATGAACCTTCTGTTATAAGAGGAAAGTATTAACCCCAAAATGCCAAAAACGCAAGATCAAAAATGCCTTGTTATTGTGACACTAAGGAGACTATTTCCTTCTCTGTTTATTTTTGGTTCCACTCTCTTTAAAGAATTGTTTCTGTGCATTACAATCCTGTTGAATCACGGACTCTTCACACAGTTGATTTGGTTCTTCACAGTTTACCCTACACTTTTCATATACATTAAATCACTCCACTTACACAATATTTTTAAAGGAAATTTGGAAGTAGGAAGATGTGAACCTCTCCTTAATGTTATTTGAGCATTCTGGACTGAACTCAGACTCTTTGACATTGAGTTTCTCTACCAAAAAAAAAAAAAAAAAAAAAAAAAGGAAGCTGGATTCATCAGGGAGTAATTCCACCTTGGATTAAGCAGTTATTATTATGATCTTGGGTGCTGGGGATGTAGCTCAGTGGTAGAGCGTGTGCTTCGCGTGTATGAGGCCCCAGGTTCATTCCCTGGCATCTCCATGATACTGTTTGGGCTGGGATTTAGCTCAGTGGGTAGAGCGCTGCGCTGCAGTCTCTGAGGCCCCGAGTTCAATTCCCAGCACCGCAAAAGTGGGAGAAGGGCCTGGCAATCCACTCCCAAGGCAATCCTGAAACAGTCAGCCATTGAAAACCCTATGAGGGTCGCTATGAGTCGGATACCGACTCGACGGCACCTAACAACAACAACAACAATTATGATCTATATTAGAAAATGAAACTTTCTTCAGATGAAATATATTAAGTAAATTTTGGAGATATATGCTGAGCTATTTTCTAAACATTTGTAAAGTAACTTAAGGAATCTATGGAGATAAGGCCTTAGTACGGTTGCTGCTGTTGTTAGGTGCCATCGAGTCAGGTCATAGAGACCCTGTGTACAACAGATGAAACACTACCTAGTACTGTGCTGTGCCAGGCACTATTGTCAGTGCTTCTCCTATTCCTAGGGTTTTTAATGGCTTATTGTTTTTTGGAAGTGGGCAGCCAGGTGCTTTTCCCATTAGTAAGTTTAGAGACTGTGAACAATACCGTGTCGTAAAGTTCCTATCTTGGATTCCTTTCAGCCTTAGAAGTTCCATTTCTTCCAATGACCTCCAATTCAACTTTGCATACACCATGCATATGGTACGTTTGTGTGTTCCCTCTCCCCTGCTGAATTCCAAATTCCTCAAAGGCAGTGACTGAATTTTACTTAGCTTGTATCTCCTATACATGCCATGACACCGTTTGTTGTGCCCAGTAGGTGCTCAATCAACAATGAATGAGTGGTAATCAAAAGAGATAATTGCAGCCTTTGCATTGGGGGAAACCATAGGACCGTGCTGAAGAAACTCAGGCTAACAAATCGACATACAGAGGTAGCAGATGGCAATGAAGTTTCGCTTAAATGTGTGACCCATATTCCAGGAAATATGGTGGCATAAGGGCATGCGTTCAGACTGTTCACTCTTTGAAACCATGTAAAACAAACGTAAAAAAAGCCTGCAGTCCGATTTATCAGGTGGTGTGCCACACAAGGCACTTCGGAAATGGGAGTTCTCAAAAAAGTGGCCTGTTTATCCGGAAGTGGGTAAACTAAGCCATACTTGCGGAATAGCCGGCCATAATTAGGGTCTCCTTTCTTTCATACATGATGGATCTACACTCCCAACTTGACAATATGAGAATTTAATGTGTCCATTATTTTTAAGAATATGTAATACAGTCTCAACTGACACTTTTAATTGATCTGGCTTCCATGTGGGAAACTGATTGGAAGAAGCCAACGGTGGATTGATTCAATAAGATGATTGATGGGACTGTTGCTTCAGGCAAAGGATGATGAAGATTTGGACGAGTGTGTGGCAGTAGGAAAGGGAGACTGAGAGGCTGCCAGTGGATCGCACAGGAAGACCAGGAAGAAAGCAACATCAATGATGTCTTGGCTTGGGGAACTGGATACACAGCAATAATGTTTCTTCAGACTGAGAAGCCCAGAGGAGAGGATATGGGGAGAAAGATACGAATACTCTGAATATTTTAGTTTTGAAATGTATCAACATATCATGTATCATGTATCAGGCTGTGGGTGTATCAGTCTGTGTTTCTGGAATTCAGAAGAAAGTTCTGGGCTGGTTATATACATTGAGGAGTCTTCAGCATAGAAACAGTTTTATATTTAGCTTTTTATTTTTTCTTTTAGTAAGTAATTGGAGATTGAACTCAGGACCTCACATACTAGGCAAGTACTCTACCCCTGAGCTGCACCCCTAGCCTCTTTCTTTCTTTCTTTCTTTCTTTCTTTCTTTCTTTCTTTCTTTCTTTCTTTCTTTCTTTTCTCTCTCTCTCTCTCTCTCTCTCTCTCTCTCTCTTTCTTTCTTCCTTTCTTTCTTTCTTCCTTTTTATTTTGACACAGGTCTTGCTAAATTGCGCAGGGTGCCTCTGGCCTCAAACTGGGATTACAAGGCATGCACCACAGTGCCTGGCTAGAAATAGTATTTTTAAAACAAAATAAATGGCTTTTAATTTGCCAGATGGTGAAATTGAAAAACTGAAACTATCTTTGACTATATAAACAAACAAAAAATAGCAAGTAACTTAGAAAAATAAGAACAAAAGAAAAAGAAATGATGGAAGGCAAAGCATATTCCTTATAAAATTCAATACGGAAAAAAACTAAATGGGAGGAAAGAGCCTTAACAGAAATGAAAAAAGTCATAGCCTAAGTAATAAGAAATAGACCTACATCAAAATGACTCAGAAAACACAGAGGCAAAGGATGATCCCATGCCAACTTGTTGTTGTTAGGTGCTGGCGAGTGGAGTCCAACTCATAGTGACCCTATATGTATAACAGAAGGAAACACTACCCAACACTATGGCAGGCACGGGATGTTTTTTATTTTCAATCCATGACAACCTGGCAGATTCAGATGCATAAGAAGCGAAAAGTGAATAGGAAACCCACTGAGGTCAGAGGTCAGTCAGGCAGGGAATCTCACAAATACAGGATCCGCTGGAGTTGAGCTGTCTGGGGCCAGGGAAGTCAAAGCAGCCGGAAGGCAGCACAGCCAGCGGTCATAGGCGACTGGTGGACAGCACCAGCCGGGAAGCAGAGAAGCAACGGGATGACTCCGGTGTGGTTCAGCTGAGGGGTCAGGATGACAGTCTACCCCTCTGGGTTATACCTGGTCCAACCTCAGAACTGAGCCTAGGGCTCACCTTCCTCCGCATTTGTAGGGAACGTTTTAAAAGTTAAGACTTGATGACTGCATGCCCCGGTTAAACCTTTTTGTTCTTAGTATTGTAGCCCTAATGAGCACCGTACTTCCGGTAACCTTTCCTGGCTTGCTTCCTACGATTTCTCCATCTTCTCTCTCCCCTACCCACACCTTTTCATAATGGATCATTTTTATCACAGGGCTACTGCATAGGCTTTTATTCTTTCCAAAATGTTCTGTCTCTTTTCCAGTATAACAAATGCTTGCCATGCTTTGGGTCCCAAGTGAAAGAGGATATTAGGGGAAGCTTTATTGAATATCAACCAAGATCCCTCAACATGGCCTGTCTTTTCTCCTATCTTGCAGCTGTTGTTGTTATGTGCCAATGAATTGGGTCTGACTCATGGTGACCCTATGTATAACAGAGCAAAACACTTCTGGACACTGATGCTTTTTATGTTTGAGCCCATTGTTGCAGCCACTATGACAACCCTTCTAGTTGAGGGTCTTCCTTTTTCCATTGACCTGTCACTCTTCTAAGCATGATGTCCTTCTCAGGGATTGGGCCCTCCTAACAACATATCCAAAATACATAAGACTCCGTCTAGCCATCCTTGCTTCCAAGGAGCACTCTGGTTGCACTTCTTCTAAGATGGATCTATTGGTTCTATTAGAAGTCCATGGTAGACCCAATATTTGTCTCCAGCACCATAATTGCAAAGCATCAATTTCTGTCTCCCTTATTCAATGTCCAGCTTTCAAAAGCATATGATGCGGCTGGAAATTCCATGGCATGGGTCAGGCACATCTTCATCTTCAACGTGACTTCTTTGCTTTTCAACACCTTAAAGAGGTCTTTTGCAACAGCTTTTCCCAGTGCGATGCATCTTTGGATTTTCCCCCTATCAACTAGGAGTTTATGCTGAGATATTTCAAATACTGGAATATTGTGGAGAATTCTTGAATAATTTTCCACCTTCACTAAGCTTTTTTCCTCACGCAGGTAGGGGCTTGTCTGTTTTACTCTCATTTTTCTCCCCTGTGTTTGGTACAAAGCCAGGCACAGATGCAAATGCATTCTCTGGACTTTCACATTGATCACGGGGCCAGATGCACGGTGCTGGGTGATACTGACAGGTAGAGAAGGTTGGTCCATGGCTATTCATCAGACGGATCAACTCACCCCAGGACATTCTGCCCTGCCTATCTAGTGGTAAAAATAGGCAACAGAGAAATACGAGAAGAAAAGGTATTTAACTTATTCTCCTTTTGATACTTCCATGGGCTACTTCCTGCGTGTTGGGAGACACGCAGCTAATGCTTTTTATGTTTGAGCCCATTGTTGCAGCCACTATGATAACCCTTCTAGTTGAGGGTTTTCCTTTTTTCATTGATCTGTCACTCTTCTAAACATGATGTCCTTCGTTGTTGTTGTTGTTGTTGTTAGGTGCCGTTGAGTCATGTCCAACTCATAGCGACCCTCATAGGGTTTTCAATGGCAGATTGTTTTGGGATTGCCTTGGGAATGGGTTGCCATGTCCTTCGCCAATTTTTGCAGTGCTGGGAATCGAACTCGGGACCTCAGAGACTGCAGAGCGGTGCTCTACCAACTGAGCTAAATCTCAGCTAATGCACAGCTCTCATTTGCTGTCTCCCTCTTCCCAACCAGAGAGGAAGGAACAGAACCTGAAGTATTGACACGGACAACAGCAAAATATGTGAAGCCTCTCCCGTCTTCTCTTCACAACCAGGTTCCGATGAAAGGGGCCGGCATGAGCAGCCCAGGTGAGGCCCGCCATTGCCCCCTACCCTTTCAGTGACTCCCTTCTCATGACCCCAGGGCAACAAACTTCTGTCCCCCCACTCACTGATGTGATGGAGAGAAAGATTCTGGGTCCTTTCTCATGACTGCCAAGGGGTTCTTTGGTGCTGGATTTTTTCACTTCATGTAGAGCTGATTGGCGAAGTGATTTGGGAGACCAGGCAGCTTTAGAAAGAGCCAATTATATAGCAGATTTAATAGACTGGAGAGTATTACACAGATCTGCCTTTATCCCTAGGACACTGTGCAGATTAATCACTTATTGTTTGTCTCAGTATAGTTCAGGCTGGAGACAAAAACCAACAAACAAATGTGCTCTGAATGAGTCAGTACTGGAAACTTCTCCAACAGTGATGCCCCTGTGGCGCCTCTCTCCTTCTCCCACTCCTTTTCCTCGTGCTGTGAATGCCCCCCTTCCCCTTCCTTTCTGTCTCCCTGTCCCATGGCCTGTGTATTTGTGTCCCCTCAAACTCTCTGTGTTGACATCCCCGACCCCAGGGTGATGGATCGGGAGATGGGGCCATTGGGGAGTGATGGGGCCTGAGAGGGGAGCCATCCTATAAGGGGGTGCGGTGGACAGGAGGCCCTGCTGCCCCAGGGTTCAGCCCTTCGCTCCTTCCGCCACATAGGATACAGAGTGTGCACCATGTGCCACGGGCCTCACCAGGCACTGAAGCTGAACAACTGTTGGTCTTCATCTTGGACTTGTAGAATTGCAAGAAATGAATTTCTGTTCTTGGTAATTACCCAATGTAAGGTCAGCCTCAGGTATTTTGTTACAGCAACAGGAATAGTCTAAGTCGCTCTTTCTCTCTCTCTCTCTCTCTGTCTCTCTCTCGCATTCTCTCATTTTTGGAAACTTGTTTAAGAGAATTAGTATGCACCAAGAACAGAAGGCCTGCAGTCATACCACTGTGGCATCCGATCCCATCAGATCTTGGAAGCTAAGCAGGGTCAAGCCTGGTTAGTACTTGGATGGAAGACGGCCTGGAAACACCAGGTGCTGTAGGTTTAGGAGAAGGACAGGGCAACCCACTCCCAAAAATCAATCAGCCATTGAAAACCCTGTGAACAGCAGAGAAGCACTGACAATAGGGTTTCCCCTGTTGTATGTAGGGTCCCTATGAGTCGGACACCGACTGGACGGCACCTAACAACATCATCATCATCATTAACAACAACAACAACAACAACAACAACAACAACAACAACAACAGAAGAGACATCTACTTAAATAATAAGCACATTTGCTAAGCTCCTGGAAACCCTACTGAGTGGTAATTGGCATAAGATGAGGTGAGTTTTGTTTTAGAAATCAAACTTATTGAGATAAAATGCTTAAATCGCTGTGTTCATAAAACAAAGACAAAAGTAATAACGTCAAAGGTTAAAGTAACAAATTTGCCGAAGTAGGGGCAATACCCACAAATGCTTACTTTTACCTCACTATACGGTTGAGTCCTCTATCATGTTATATAAACAGCTTTAGGAGAGCTGCACCCCAGGTTACTTGTAAAATTATCAACAAATTTTGTGAAGGTAGAAAATGCATTCTTTCTATCTATTTAGTTTACCTTTTAGCATAAGATTGGTCATAGAATTGCTGCTATTATTATTATTATTATTATTATTATTATTATTTTATGGTACTGGAGGTTGAACCCAGGGCCTCGCACTTGCATGCTTTGCAAGTGCTGGGCCACCGAGCAGCACCCCTAGCCCATTTTTATTTTTCAGTTTTTGAGACAGGGTCTTCTCGCTAAATTATGCAGACTGCCTCTGGTCTCTGAACTTGCGATCCTCCCGCCTCAGCCTCCCGACCCGCTGGGATTACAGGCATGCGCCACTGCGTCTGGCTGCTAATATTATTTTGAACTGAATATTAAACTAAATGCACTCCTGTAGTGAGTAACGTCATGTTTTCTTTGTCTCAGTTCTGCCACCACACTCTGCACAGCAAGGGGAGGAAATACGGCCCCGAGCATCACTGCTTTATCCTCAGAGCTAAAGGGATTGTGGAGTATTGTTTGGCAAACAGGCGCTGTTTATATAATATTAGCTTAGAATATCTTTTACTGCAACTAAAACAGTACGACATATGAATATGCCTCCAACAAGATCACAGATTTTAAAGTTTATATGAAGGCATCTAATGCCCTAACAACAACAACAACAACAACAATTCCCCAGCATACCATCATATTTTCTTCTGTGATTTTGAAATAAAACCATGGAGAAAATGTTATTTTTTAAGTCCTAATAGAATGATAAATAAGGTAATAAGTAAATATTCATAATAATGAAGCAATGATGTGATAAGTAAATATTCTATTCATAATTATGAAGTATAATTATATATAATATAATGTATAATATATAATATATAATTTATATAATTATATAAAAATTATATAAAACTATATAAAATTATAATTATATAAAAATATAAGTATAATTATATATTG
>VMDO01015067.1:0-52364 GCA_007922755.1 Pedetes capensis | reverse complement strand
TCATAATATCTAAAACTTATGAATCTTCTATCTTGGAATATAAACAACATAAACATTGTACATCTCTTTATTCCTACTGTCTTCTCTTCTTTCAAAATCCAATAAGTTACCCAAAGTTCCTGGCTTATTGTAGCCTCCATTACAACAATCAAATCCACCCAATTTTAGCTTGTACAGCAATGTGTTTTAAGGATTGTTTACATCATAAGGTATTATTAAATGTGAATTGTTCTATCTGAAGACAAAACACTATCAAAAGGACATTGTCATTAGAAATACAGCTTAAGGTACAAAAGAAAAAAATATGTTGATTACTAAACCTTTTCTTGAAGTTCCTAATGCTTATCCACATTTTCTACTCTTTGATACCTAAATCCAGGTCAGAAAAATAATTTATCAAATCTGCTTCCCTAATATATTTGGGTTTCATGAAGTTAACATTGCTGTGTTGATTATGACTCCAATTGCCACAAATTTATCAGTCTATTTTTAAGAACAAAGTGATTTTCCCTTATTGAAAGGAAGAAATTAGAAACAAAGAAGGGAAGTGATTTTGTACAGGTCACATCCCAAGTTAATTGGATATTTGGTAATAGAGCCATAACAACTGATCCTTAAAATCCATCACCAGAAGATCATGTTCTCTTTTAGAGTAAACCAACTAATGCTTCAAATGACATATATTATTTGCTCTCTTACTATTTTTTGTCTTTGCTTTTAGTCAACTTTACTGAGGTATAAGTTACATATGAGCATATGCATCCTGTTTACTGTGCAGACTAATGTGTTTCTAGAAATCTTACCCCCACAATCAATTATGGAATAATTTCATGCATCCAGTATGCAGTCATTTCTTCCTCACCATCAGCCTTAAATAATCACCTATTTACTATATATTTACTTTCTATGAATATAAAAGTTTTGTCATTTCTAGAATTACATTTACTCGTTTTGTTCACCTTGTTTCACTCACCATATTACTTTTGATATGATTTTGTATTATTAGGTGTACCAATCACTATAATATTTATTTGCTGAGTAGTTTTCCTATGTACCCCAATAAATTTGTTTGACTATTCACTTATTGCCGGGATTTGAGCAATTTCCATTTTTGCCACCTTTATCAATAAAGTTGCAATGAACAATCACTCATTTACAAATCTTTACATGCACATATGCTGCCATTTCTTTTGGATAAATAACTTGGAGTGAAATCATTAGGTTAAAGTCTCAATGTATATTTAATTTTCCTAACAAATTGTCCAATTCTTCTATGATGATATACTCCTATAAAAATATGTGAAACCTTTAGCTGCTCTGGATCACCATCAATCTTGGTTTTGCCAGTGTTTTTAACTATATCTATTTCAATGGGTTGTACCATATGTTTGTTTGTAGTTCTCTGATGATATAGATATCTTTGTATATATTAATTAGCCATCTGCATTGCTCTCTTTTTGTAAAGTGTAGATTTAAATATCCTATTTTTAATTGAATTGTTTCTCAGTATTGAGCTGTGTTTTTTGTATATTCTTGATACAAGTCTTTTGTTGGCTATATAAATTTTGAATATTTTCTCCTCACTTGTGACTTTCTCCACAGTTTTTGTAACCATGTCTTTTAAAGCTGTTATGTTCACGATAAAATCATATAAGACACAATTTATTTTATGATTCATTCATTATATCTTTGCCTAGCTGTATCTAAGAAATCTTTCCTAGCATATAGCTACAATGATTCCTCCTGGAAATGTAAAATGGTATCTCTTATTTCTGTCTATGATGTGTCCCATGATAATTTGTATATGTTGTTGTTGTTGTTGTTGTTAGGTGCTGCCAAGTTGTGCCCAACTCATAGTGACCCTTATAGGGTTTTCAATGGCTAATTGTTTTGGGATTGTCTCTGGAGTGGATTGCCACGTCCTTCTCCGATTTTGGGGGTGCTAGGAATCAAACTCAGGACTTCAGAGACTGCAGAGTGGTGGTCTACCAAATGAGCTAAATCCCAGTCCAATCTGTGTATAGTTAGTGAGAAAAGCAAAGGTTCATTTCTAAGTACAATATGTAGATGTACCTTTTGTTGACATACTATCTTTTAACCACTGTATTTTCCTACCACCTTTGTTGAAAATCAGTCAAACATGTGTTGCTTTCTTTCTGGGTGCTCTATTCTGTTACAGTGATCTATATGTTTATCTTCATGGCAGTTATAACCTATACTTAATGACTGTAACTTATATTGTATCTTGAAAATCAGACAATGTAAGTATTTAGCTTTCTTCTACTTATAATTGAGCTGTTCTAATTTTAATCCATGATCATACGTGATTTTAAATCAGCTTGTTTATAGTGCTAGGATTTTAATTAGGATTGAGAACTGACACAATAGTAATATTGAGACCTTCAATTCATCAGCACTGTTTGTCGCTCAAATTTTTAGGCTGTCTTTAATTTCTCTTTGCAAAGTTTTGTAGTTTTAGAGGTATAGCGTGTGAATAATTTTGAGGCCAGAAGTAGCCCGTATAACTCAGAGAGACCCTGACTCAAAATAAAAATATAAAATGGTTTGGCAGTGCAGCCCATTGGTAGAGCAGTTGCAAAGTATGTGGGAGGTCCTGAGTTCATCCCCCTAGATATCCCCCCAAAATATACTAAATGTCAAGGCTACACATTGAGACTACTGGTGGACATAGATGACAAAAAATTGTTGTTTTTGTTTGGTGCCATAGATTTAGTATCCAACTCATAGCAACCCTATGTACAACAGATGAAACACTATTGTACAAAACACTACCTGATCCTGTGTCATGCCTGGCACTATGTTAGTGCTTCTTTGCCATCCATAGGGTTTTTGATGGTGGATTGTTTCTGGAGCTGACTGCTGGGTCCTCCCAACTCTACAGCACATGGTATTCCCAGGTTGTCTCTGGGCCCGACTTCCCAGGCCCAACTCTGCTTAGCTTCTGATATCAGATAGGATCAGATGCCAAGGTAGTTAGGAATCAAATTTTATATGGAAAGATAAGGGTAAATCTGGGGCATTTTAAAAACAGCAATCCTAGATCAAGACAACAAAAAGGAACTTGGGGTGAACATGAGTTAAATGGCTTAGAGATTAAGGTATGGAGCAATTCCCAGTTGAAACATGGCTGATGCTCCAGGAGGCAGTGGTTTCCATGGGTTACAGGAGATGTGTGAACAAAGAATGAGAGCTAGATGTTGGGTAGCTCAGTGCCTTCCTGCACATGACACCAGATTCAGAAGTTCTGAAGCTGGATGAAGAATCAATTCATCAGATACACCTGTATGTTCATGAAAAATTCTTTTGACTACATGATATTTTTTTCAGAAATCATCTAATCTTTTCAAGTTATCTGTCTGTACTCTTTTCCTATCTATTATGTAGAGTCTGAGATGCATAGAGATTGCATGTTTTATATTCATGGTTTGTCTTTTGAATCTTTTCAAACATAAGATTAATATAATCATTGCATTCTATCTTTGGCTTTTCTCCAGACCTCAGAAGATTTAATTCATTTAATTAATAGAATATTCAGTATTCATAGGAAGGCTGCCTGGAAAGTAGAAATAAATGATCCTTCATAGACAGGTTGATTATATTGAACCTAGCCTCAAATATTAACATGTACCAAATGTGTCAGACACATAAAAATACTCACATAGAAAGATATTTTAGCCAAGCGAGTGAAGATTAAATTTTAGATTATCTCTATAAAATCTGCATGTTATTTTTACTTAGAAATTAATTACATAAGCAATACATAAATACATTCTCATTAAAAATAAATCAGTAAGGATATGGACTATAAAATGGAAACTATCATTCCTACTCCCACCCTCTTTCAGGCAATAGTTTGGTATTTATCTTATCAGTCTTTCCACCTTTGAAAAGTTGTTTTTATTGTAAAAAAAATAAGATTTATTGAAGGAATATATATCATATAGATAAATTTAAAGAAGAAAATGAAAATAAACTGTCTATGTTAATCACTTTGTACAAGTAGTTGTTAATTAGGTTGTATGTACAGATGTGTTCTGTTGATTTTCATTGACTGTCCTTCATAAACATTATTTATCATTGTATAATATTTCATTTTATAGATTTATACAATCCATTTAATCTTTCCCTATCATTATGTGTTTCAGGGCCTACACTTATTAGTAAAGCTTTAAAGAATATCTTAAAATCCTTTGCTTTGCTTTACCTTCTGATCACGATTTTAGGAAAAAATCCTAGAAGTGAAAGTTATGGATAAAAGTGTGTGAATATTTCAAATAATATTGAGTTAAATTACTAGTTATTTTTCTAAAAGTAAATAACTAATTTTGTTGGGGACATTTAGTGGTATTGTACCACTTACTACAATGTTTTCATGATAAATGATTACATTTTTAAAACATCTTGCTCAAAATTGTGTTCATTTGATGACTTGTTATATTAAATATTCTTTTTTGTTAGCTAATGTTAAGTGGCTTGTGCTCTGATAACACAGACATTTCACCCAAGTTAATCTGTGATTTGTTTTCCTGAAATAAAAAAGCATGGTTCATTATCTAAATTAGGAAAAGAGACTCATTTACTTAATTAATCTGCCTCTTGTGGGTTTTTATTTATCTTTCCAGTCTTTTCTGGTAACAAAGAACAATGCACCTTATGTTTTATAAAATAAGATGTGAATGTTTTCTTGTTCTTCCACTTTATCCTCTGGCTCCCACTCCTTCTCTTCTATCTTCCTCTTCTTTTCAATTATTTTGTTTTATTTGATTTTAATTTTGGGGGACTATGGCCATAGTAAACAGGAAGCCAGAATCCCCACATGAAGTTTTGCTTAAACTGTAGAAGATACTGTTGTTATGGATGGTAATGCTCTGTCCTCCAACCTAAGAAGAACTAAGCAAAAGATAAATAACAATTTTTAAGGCAAGGGTTGGGGAGGGAGGTTTTCAGATGAGTGGTATAGCATTAAAGTTAAACTTGCTTAGTGTACAATTCTGTCTATTTTCTGCTGATATGTCAACATTAGACTTAAGGAAATTTCATTCAACAATTTTGCAGGGGGAGCAACAATTTCTCTTTTCCCACTTGCAATCACCCTATGCCTAATAAACATAAACTATCAAATCATTCCAGTTGCTAACATAACCACAAAGGATATTTGGAATCAAAGCCAATGTTACTCTGGGAATTTAATATGCAGTACTGTTTGTTTTTGTTAGGTGCTATCAATTTGGATCTGACTCATAGTGACCCTATGCATAATAGAATGAAACACTACTGGACACTGCCATACACACAGTCTTTTCATTTTTTTTTTCCTTTTTTGTGTTTGAGCCCACTGTTCCAGACAGTTTCTTCTCACTTTGAGTCATGCCACATCAGCAAATGGAGATCGCAGGGAATCTACTCCATTCCCATCATAAAAGTTGACTCTACTTTGAGGAGGCAACTCTTCTGGAATCATCTTTTCAACCTGGGGGACTCATTTGCCAACACTGTATCTGAGAGTGTCTTTCTTCTGACCATGGAGTTTTCAATGGCTGTTTCAGGAGTGGGCTGTTGGGACATTTTCCCTAGTCTGTCTTCATCTGGAAGCTCAGCTGCAACCTGCCTACCATAAGTAAGTCCTGCTGATATCCGAAATACCAGTGGCATAGCTTTCAGCATCACAGCAACATAGAAGCCCTCAAATTTCTGTCAGCTTCTTATGCAATATCCTTTAAAAATTATTAATTCTCTAAGGGAATACTAATGTATTTAGTAAATTGAAAGAAATGGTAACAGAGGGCCAAAGAGGAGCATGTCAATAGAAATGAATCAAATAGCCACACATCCTGCCCCCAGAATCCTTGAGATGTACAAAGCTGGCTGCTCTCATGCATGGGAAATGGGAGCAGGCCATGAAAAATGCGAGACTAGCTCAAAGTCAGTTTGGAATGTATAAACATTTTGTTTCCTTCTTTATTTCAAGCATCCAGGAGACTATACCCTCTTCCAATTTCAGGAGGCTTGAGGTTTATACTCTGAAGAAATTGAATGCAGTGTCTGTGGTGTTGAGTATACAGGTGTTGCAGTAGAAGATGGAATGAAGTGTCTGGGTTAAAATAGAGTTGATGCAAAGCTTTGAGTAATGAACTTTCAAACATAACTGTTCCTTTCCCTCATCTTTGGCTGTAACAACATAGGCTGCCAAATACAGCCTATCTTCTTTGTCTAAACTTGTTCCTGCTCCTCTATAGCACCCAAAACATAGACTTCAATAGGAACTTTTTAAAAGAAACTGAAGGGACTCTGAGGACAGGAAGCTCTTCCAGAGACTGGCATTTTGGAGTCCACTACAAATAGACTGGGATTTAGCTCAATTGGTAGAGCGCTGCGCTGCAGTCTCTGAGGTCCCGAGTTCAATTCCCAGAACCGCAAACATGGGAGAAGGACCTGGCAATCCACTCCCAAGGCAATCCTGAAGCACTCAGCCACTGAAAACCCTATGAGGGTCGCTATGAGTCAGATACCGATTCGATGGCACCTAACAATAACAATACTGAATAGACAGCTTGGCAACAAAGAACACCTGAAAAGAAGCTTATCCAACAATAAGCTGCCTCACAATCACAGAGCAACCTTCAGCTCTTAATGCCTCAGTCTTAACTGAATGATGAGCAAACAAATAATATCACCAGTCTCTTGAGGAAAGATTACAAAATACAAGATAAAGGCAATACCAAGTGAAAGAAATAGGAAACGGAGGTTAGCTATAATTCAGAAGTAGCAAAACCCTAACAAAATCTTTATTAATACCCTTGAATAAGTGGAAAATTGGATTTCCACAAAGCAAGAATATGATACAATGACAAAGTCAGAATAACAAAGATTTCTTGGAAATAAGCCGGGCGCAGTGGTGCATGCCTGTAATCCCAGCTGCTCAGGAGGTAGAGGCAGGAGGATCACAAGTTCGAGACCAGAGGCAGTCTGCTTAATTTAGCAAGACCTTGTCTCAAAAAAGAAAAAAAAGAAAAAAAAAAGGGGGGGTGCTGAGGGTGCAGGTCACTGGTCTAGCACTTGCAGAGCATGCAAGCATAAGGCCCTGGGTTCAACCCCGAGTACCGAAAAAAAAAATTCTTGGAAATTAAAAACACAATAGATAAAATTCAAATAATAAGTAAAAAATATGGAAGAAAATTCAGGAAAATATTTCAGATGAATTTTGAAAACATTAAAATGGCAGGTAGAAGTGTAAGTAGGTGATGTTAGAGAAAATGGAGGGAGCAAATTATTTAGGTGCTAAATTCTGATTTGAACTGTCAAACTGAACTATCACATTTTCTAACTATATGAATCACAAAAAGACTCATACTAATAAGGCTAAATGTTAATTTTCAGAACTGTCTGGATTGAAAATGTGTCAAAGTATCCTAAAATTTGGAAAGGTGATAAAAAAATAATAAAATAGGTCATATACCAAGAAGTGGGAATTCAATGGCATCAAATTTCAAGAGAAAAAAAAAAGACCAATGTTTTCAATTTTTGAAGAAAATTATTAAGTATAGCTCTATAACTAAATTATTGATCCAAGTGAAGATGTAATAGAGATCTTGACAGGAATTTTAAGGACTGAGTCAGGTGGTCCCTGCCTGGAATCTCAGGACTCAGGAGGCTGAGGCAGGAAGAACACAATTTGGCGGTCACCCTGGACTATGAAGTGAAAGAAGTGAAAGAAGGAAAGAAATTTCAAGAACCATTTATTCTTTTCATTGAAAACTATTGACAGATGTGACCCTGGAAAATAAGACAGTAGCATAGAAAGAGGAAGAATCAGAATGTTGTATTTGAAAGCTCCAAAACAGGGATGAGACTATGTGAATTTCTAAGATGCCAGCTGTTCAGTTGTTGTAGTTGTTGTTGTTGTTGTTGTTGTTGTTAGATGCTGTCTAGTCAGTGTCCAACTCATAGTGACCCTATGTACAACAGACGAAACACTATTATCAGTGCTTCGCTGCTATTCATAGGGTTTTCAATAGCTGGTTTTTTTTTTGGGGGGGAGTGGGTTGCCAGGCCTTTCTACCAAGCCTATAGCACCTGGTGTTCCCAGATGGTCTCCCATGCAAGTACTAACCAGGCCCAAACCTGCTTAGCTTCTGAGATCTGACAGGTATGGCTGCAGGCTTGTTCAGCTATACTGTAAGGTAAATAGATCAGATTGAAGTAAATTGACAGATGACTCCAGCCTTATGTGATATAATCTAAATTAATTTGATAAAGATTCATTGATAGAAAAATATGAGAAATAAACTACTAGAAAGGTCAAAAGTGATCATTTTCTAGACAATGGAGTTTGAATAGGGAAACCAGAGAAGAGGTGTTTTACATGATTAAATATGAAACGTAAACATTAATATTCAAATATTTTGATAAAATGGAAATAAATGAGAGATTCATTCATCGTTTGTTTACATGTTCAAGACCAACTTCTATGGTTTGCCCTCTTTGATCCATGAGATGTTAAAAAAATCACTTAATTGCAATTTGATATTATTGTCATGAGAATTTCAAAGAGCATTGTTTTTGCAAAAAAAGGAGTTAATTTTCAACAAGTTGAAAAATATGGTGTGATATCCTTCTTGTTTCTAAGTTAATGAAAAAAATCACATTTACATTTTGCAATGTGGGAAAACACATGCCAGATCTCAGAGACTTGTTTGTAGGAAATAGGAAAGCTTACACCTACGTTCTCCTAACACCTCTCCCTTTATTTTTGGTCATTATATTTGCAGCTATGAGTCAGAAGTCTATATCATCTGGAGGCAAGAAAAACATGAATAACTCCTTAGTACGTGAGAGACTGTCTAATATATATATATATATATATATATATATATATAGTTTATATATGATGTAAACAAGAGAAATATACTAAAACTCAGATCAAATGGGGACCAAAATAATCTATTGTGATCAGTATTTTCACAATGTGAAAAGCAGGTGTATATTATCAATATGAACTGAAAAGGCATTCAATATTGCTTAAAACTAATCAATGTATTCTCACAGTAGTTTGAAGTGTTCCTTCATATTCCATGGGGTTCCCTTCATTTTCTTCTAATACACTGCTTAAGGTATGTACCCCACAATGTATTGTAATAATACCAGTGTGAACCTTTGGGACTCTACCTATTAGAGTATATCTCTGTTGTCTGCTTTTTCTGTTTCACATACCTCATAGGAATTATTTCTAATATTCAAGTGTTGTTTTTTCCACTCTTGTTTAGCATCTATCACAATTAACAATGTACTTACTCTATGCTAATTCATTGATGACCTGTATGTTTACTACTCTAATGCACATTTGTGGAATAACCATGAAGAGTGTGGGAATGAAAATTAGAAACCCTGATAGACGCATGACTTTCAGATCACTTACAACGCAGAATTATGTTACTTAAACTCACCTAATGGAATTCCATTTTAACTGTTAAAATTATGATTTTGTTACAGTGAATGAAGTATGGACTTTATTTAGAAAAATTTATATCTTACCCATTTGCATTCTTATTTTAAGAAAATAAGAAAGTGTAAGAATTTTATGTATACCCCAGGGTTACCCGTGGATGTGTGTCCTACATGAATGTCACCCATCTTATGTGTATCTGGAGGAAAAAAATGTTCAGAATGACTCTGTTAAAAGATGAAGTGAAAAAAGCTGGGCACGGTGGCACATACCTGTAATCCCAGTGGCTTGGGAGGCAGAGGCAGGGGGATCGCAAGTTTGAGACCAGAAGCAGTCACATAACTTAGCAAGACCCCATCTCAAAAAAGTAAAAAAATGGGCTGAGGGTGCAGCTCAGTGGTCCAGCACTTGCAGAGCATGTAAGCACGAGGCCCTGGGTTCAACCCCCAGTACCACAAAGATAAATAAATAAATAAAAGATGAAGTGAGTGGCCAAAATAAAATTTGCCCAGGTAATATATAAGAAACTATGATTTCACTACAATCTCTCTTTCTCTCTCCACCCCCCTTTCTCTCTCTCCTTCTCTCTCTCTTCCCTGTGTCTAGTCTAGTTTGCAGGAGAAAACATTATATTGATAATTAGCATGTAAAATCCTTGATACTTTCATATGTGTTTCCATATCCTTGAAAATAACATTTCAGAATGTATATCAGGATTTTTTTTCTGGGTACTGCAAGATTGAACCTATAGAGTCTCATACATGCTTTGTAAGTGCTCTATCACCGAGCTGCACTCCAAGACAATATTTCACTTTAAATTTTGAGATAAAGTCTCACTAAATTATGCAGACTGTCTCTGGCTTTGAACTTTTTTTTTTTTTGATCCTCCTGCCTCAGCCTCCTCAGTTGCTGGGATTATAGGTGTGTGCCACCAGGGCTTAGCTATGGATTTTTTAACCCCTCTGTACTTTTTCATCATGGGCTTCTTTCTGGCTTTAGACAAAATATTTTATTTTAGCTACTGTCACAGTTATCTCTGGGTTATTAACCAATATTAGGCTGGATATTTCAGGATTTGATGGTGAAAGTTTAAAACTACATTTAATATTACTTAAGTAAGGCTCATGCTCATAATGGTAGCTTTAGGCATGGACACAAAGATTGATATGCATCATATTTCACTTTAAATCACAAGTAGAATGAAATCGCTTCCCTGTGCTTGATTTGTTCTTTGTGACCATCTTAGTGATTGATGCAGATAACCACACGATCAGTAGCATCTAAAATAAGTATTGATTGTACTGATGGCTGAAAGGAATAGTTGAGCTATACCAAATCCTTTGACAATTTGGACTTAAAAAAATATCTTTGACAAATTTGAAGGGTATAGTATTTTTGTCTGGATCCACTGTGTCTCTAACTAGTACAAAAGAATAATTTTATTTGTTGTTTAAATATCTTGGGTGAATGCCACACTAAGATCCACTAAGTAAAATAACTCAGAAGTCAGAGTTCTAATGCAACAAATGAAAATCTCTCAAGAAAATTTAAGAAGTTATAAGAAACAATGTATTCTGGTGGTAAATAGAAATAGAAACTGAAAATAGAAACTAAAAGCATAAGTGCAGTACAGAAACTGAGTGGTCCTATCATTGATTCTGCTCATCCTGGTGGTTGTGGTGGTACATGCCAGTAATCAATGAGCTGCAGAAGATGAGGCAGGAGGATCTTGAGTTTGAGAACAGCTTGAGCAATAGTTGGCTCCAGCTGTACCACTGTGGCATCTGATCCCTTCAAAACTTGGAAGCTAAACAGGGTCTGGCCTGGTTAGTACTTGGATGGAAGACTGCCTGGGAACACCAGTTGCTGTAGGCTTTGGAGAAGGATCTGGCAACCCACTCCCACAAAATAATCAGCCATTGAAAACTGTATGAATAATAGAGAAAAACTGACAATACTGTTTCATCTGTTGTATATAGGGTCACTATGAGTTGGACACTGACTAGATGGAACCTAAAAATAATCAATGATTTTTATTTTATATTAAGATGATAATGATCTTATATAATCACAATGTTCTGAAAACCCAAATAAAAATAATTACAGTGGGAAAATTTCTAAATGTTAAAGTCATACATTAATAAAGTTAAATATCAACATAAACTAAAACAGCAATTTATAAACACTTTGAAAGCATAAACTAAGAGATCAGGCCAGCAAGTTGATAGGAGATTAGATCTTCCTCCCTCTACCTGATTCCTACAAATTATTCTCCATTATCCCCAAATCAACTATAAATAAATAGTCTACATATAAATTGTGTATTTGCTATATAATAGATAAATCACTACAAATACTTTGTTGTTGTTTTTAGATGCAGTTGAGTAAATTCCAATTCATAGTGATCCTCATAGGGTTTTCAATAGCTGATTGTTCCAGGATTTTTCTGAGAGTGGACTGTCATATTCTTCTCCAATTTTTTTGGTGCTGGGAAACAAAGCTGGGTCCTGAGAAAGTGCAGACCAGCAATCTGCCAACTGAGCTAAACCCCAGCCCCTGAAAATCCTTTCGTTCATATCTAACTGGATCTTGGACCCTAGGGTTCTCTCAGAATTTCTAGCACTGCTAATATTTGCTACCAAGACCTGTTTTCCTTGCTTGTTTTCTAAAGTTCTGGGATCAGAATTTCTATACTGGAAAGTTTATAGACTTTAGAAAAATGCTACAGTTTTCAAGTTTATTTTCTCATCTTTCATCTAAAACATTTAGAAATGGCAGCATCTTCACATGGAATCTTGTGCTCAGAAAAATAATAAAAGTTAAAATCTAAGTGTAAATCATAGAAAAAAAGCCCAAGTCATCACTTAAAAACTTGATCTCAATCTCTTATCCACCTACAAATCCTTTGGTATGTAACCTAATCTTGAACCCTGTTCAAGGTAGCTTTCATTAAACAAGGCTGTAAGAGCAACTTAGAGAGAAACTTCAAAAAGGCTGAATCCAAAAAGGAAATGTGGTTGCTTTTTTAAACTAACTATATTTAAAATTTTGCCATGCATCTTTCCTCTTTTACTCAACTCTTCTGTCTCATTTTAAGAGGGCATTTTAGAAATGAAATTTTTCTTCTCTAATAATTAAAATCATTTGTAGTTATTAAACTTATTCATTTTATTAAAGAATAAAGATATATTTTACACACCTCCAGATATGACTTCCATGAAATTTTTATAAAAATAAGGACAATGTTTGTATTCTGTCTATAAACCATTCAGAAATGAATGGTACTGAAAGGTGAAGTAGATGCTGCCTTGAAGGAATTGATGAAATGCATGTCTCCAGGAACTGAGGGAATACTAATAGACAGGTTTCAACAAACAGATACAACATTGGAGGTGCTAACTTGTTTACATCAGCACATTTGGAAAACAGCTACCTGGCCAACTGACTGGAAGAGGTAAATATTTCTGCCTATTCCTAAGAAAAGGGATCCAACCAAATGCAGAAAATATTGAATGATATCATTAATATCACACGTAAGCAAAATTTTATAAAGATCATTCAAAAGTGACTGCAGCAGTATCTGGGCAGGAAACTGCCAGAAAATCAAGCCAGATTCAGAAGAGGTCATGGAACCAGGGACATCATTGCTTATGTAAGATGGATGTTAGCTGAAAGCAGAGAATAGCAGAAAAATGTCTATCTATGTTTTATTCACTATGCAAAAGCATTTGACTGTGTGGATCATAACAAATTATGTATAGCACTGTGAAGAATGGGAATACCAGAGCACTTAATTGTATTCATGAGGAACCTATACATGGAACAGGAGATAGTCCTTTGAAGAGAACAAAGGAACACTTCCTGGTCTAAAGTCAAGAAAGGTGTGCATCAGGGCAGTATCCTATCACCATATCTCTTCAGTCTCTAAGAGGAGCAAATAATCCAAGAAGCTGGACTTTAATAAGAACACAGCATCAGGGTTAGAGGAAGACTCAATAACAACCTGTGTTATGCAGAACTTTGCTCTTTGGAAGTGAAGGGCACTTAAAAAGTTTACTGATGAAGATCGAAGATCATAGCCTTCAGTATGGATTGAACCTCATCATCAACAAAACAAAAGTCCTTACAACTGGGTGAGTAAGCAACTTCATGAAAAATGGAGAAAAGGTGAGGTCATCTAAGATTTTGCTTTACTTGGTTCTACAATCAATATTCATGGAAGCAGCAGTCATGAAATCAAAAGAAGCATTGCATTGGGAAAAGCTATTTCAAAAGACCTCTTGAGAGTGTTGAAAAGGATATCATACAGAAGACAAAGCTAAGCCTGACTCATGACATAGTACTTTCAGTGACATCATATGCTTGTGAAAGCTGGACACTGAATTAGGGAAAGGGGAAGAACTGATGTTTTTGAATTATGGTGCTGGACATGAATATTGAATATGCCATGAACTGCAAAAACAAAACAAAACAAAAAATAAGCAAACAAAAAAAACCCCCAACAGATCTGTCCTAGAAGAAATGCAACCAGAATGTTCCTTGGAAGAAAAGATGGCAAAACTCTGTCTTACATATTTTGGACATACTTTGTCAAGAAGGAACAGTCCGTGGAGAGGGATATTATGTCTGGGAGACTGCCAGGTCAACCAAAAAAAAAAAAAAAAAAAAAAAAAAGATCTTCAATTTCTTCAATTTGAGAGATGGATACAATGTCTGCAACAATGAGCTCAAATATAAAAATGATCACGTGCCTGGCACAGAATCCAGGAGTGTTTCTTTCTGTTGTACACACTGTTGCTATGAGGCAAACCTGACTGAACAGCATCTAACAACAACAACAATCTATAAACCTTATCATTAAGTTGTTAAATGATAGTACGATACTTTAAAGAACTATATTTTATTGATGTGTAATGATTTATATCACTTCTAATGTAAGAATTTATATTTAAAATATGCTTAAAAATCTTAATAGATTATGCCCATCATACAGAAAATTAGTCTCATGTTAGAATCTCTCTAAAGAGAACATCCAAGAAAGAAGTAGCTTTAGGAGGTGAATATGTATTGAAATTGCTCTGTCAAACTTCAGTGTAATAACAGAATTTCAAAGATGGAAGAATAAATAAGGAACTAAGCAATAAAAGTATATTAGTTTTCAGTGTAAAAGATAATATTTAAATGTATATTTCTTTTTCCAACTGGCTAAGATGGAGACCTTAAGAAATGAAATTTCACACAGCATAAAACTATTATAAAGACAAATAGAAAGTGATCCTGTAAATAAAATCTATGCAGTCATGTACAAGAAGTATGTAAATAGGATTTTTTTCTTTCTTTTTCTCTAACTTTCAACCCATAAGGTGAACTCTGCATTGTTGCTAATACAAGAGAGTTGTGAAAGGAGAAATGGACTTGAGTATTTTCTATCTGTATTGACAGTCTTGGCTTATTAAGAATGGTAAAACTAACTAACAAAAAACACAGTACCACAATACTTCATTAACCTGGAAATGTCATTGAATGAGCTAGCCTAGGAAAATCAGGTTTCCACAAAGCTCAGTCTTATTTTTTAAGCACCTGAACTTTCTCAGTGTTAACCCTGTGGGGTGATAACCTTTTAAAATGCAGTATATCTTTTTGCATTTCTTTAACTGAGAACAATTTACATAAATAACTTTGCCTTGGAGTCTGTCATCATTATGATAATAATTTATTATTAGGTGCCATTGAATTACATGAATTATAATAAACATTTATAAATGTTTATAAATTTATAAAAGTGTATAAATATATTTATAAAAATTTATAAATATAAATTTATAAATGATATTTTAATTTCTACTGCTATAGTAATACCTTATAGTATGACGGGTACAGGAGTTTTAGTTAGTGCAAAACAGTATATAGCAAGTAATAGCTATATCTTTAACTCAAATAAGAAAGGAATTATTTTGTCAATTCTAATTATTCTTTGGCCTGAAATTTCTAGAGTATCTGCTTATTTTCTAAGCAGAATAAAATTTATGAAATTCTTTTCTTTTGAAAAAATGTCTTTTTACTATTTACAAATTTCAGTTCCCCCCAAAGGAAATCTTCCTCCATATGAATGCTAAAAATAGACAAATATTCAACTGTTAACATGATATCATGTGAAAAGAGAACTAGTTGTGCCCTAAATGTATGTTCTAGAGAAATAGAATTTTTATTTTTTATTTTTGTTTTATATTTCTTTTTTACTGGAAATTTTTAATGTATAACTGATTGGGTTTCATTATGACATGTATTGCATTGTGACATTTCCCTATATGCATTTCACTGTACATTGATCACATAACTTGCCCCTTACCATCTCATGTTTATGCCAACAGATTTGGAAAACAACTACTTGGCCAACTGACTGGAAGAGATCCATATTTGTGCCTTTTCCCAAAAAAGGGAATCCAAGTGAATGTGCAAACTATCGGACAATATCACTAATATCACACACGAGCAAAATTTTACTAAAGATCATTCAAAAGCGACTGCAGCAGTATATACACAGGGAACTACCAGAAAATCAAGTCGGATTCAGAAGAGGGCAGGGAACCAGGGACATCACTGCTGATGTCAGGTGGATATTAGCAGAAAGCAGAAAATATCAGGAAGATGTCTACCTATGCTTTATTGACTATGCAAAGGCATTTGACTGTGTAGATCATAATAAATTATGGATAACACTTCAGAAAGTGGGCACACCAGAGCACCTAATTGTACTCAAGAGGAATCTATACTTGAACCAGGAGGCAGTTGTTCGAATAGAACAAGGAAACACTGAGTGGTTTAAAGTTGAGAAAGGTGTGTGTCAGGGCTGTATACTTTCACCCTATCTCTTCAATTTCTATGCTGAGCAAATAATCCAAGAAGCTGGGGAAGAATGTGGCATCAGGATTGGAGGAAGACTCATTAACAACCTGCATTATGCAGATGACACAGCTCTGCTTGCTGAAAGTGAAGAAGATTTAAAACATTTACTGATGAAGATTAAAGATCACAGCCTTCAATATGGGTTATGACTAAACATCAACAAAACAAAAATCCTTACACTTGGGCCAGTATGCAACTTCACAATAAATGGAAAAAAGATTGAGGTTGTCCAAGATTTTGTTTTGCTTTGCTCTATAATCAACACCCATGGAAGGAGCAGTCAAGAAATGAAAAGATGCATTGCTCTAGGAAAAGCTATCACAAAAGATCTGTTTAGAGTATTGAAAAGTAAAGATGTCACATTGAAGATGAAGGTACATCTGACTCATGCCATGGTATTTTCAGTTGCATGATATGGTTGTGAAAGCTGGACATTGAACAAGGGAGACAGGAGAAGAATTGATGCTTTTGAATCAGGGTGCTGGAGACATCTATTGAGTATACCATGGAATGCCAAAAGAACCAAGAGATCTGTCCTAGAAGAAGTGCAACCAGATTGCTCCTTGGAAAAGCAGGAACGTTTAGACTGTGTCTTATATATTTTGGACAAGTAGTCAGGAGAGATCACTGACTAGAGAAAGACATCATGTTTGGGAGAGTGGCAGGTCAACGAAAAAAAGGAAAACCTTCCACCAGATGGATAGACACAGTGTTTGCAACAATTGGCTTACATATAAATAAAATCATGTGCCTGGCACAGAATCAAGAAGTGTTTCGGTCAGCTGTATATAGGGTCACTATGAGTTGTGAGCCAGAGTCGACTCGATGTCACCGAACAACAACAACCATCTCAAGACCCGCTTTCTCTACCCTCAACCCCTCCCCAATGATCTCTTTTCTACCTGTATTTTTTTTGTGTGTGTGATAATATTTATCTATATACATGCATCCCAATTTTGATTTAAATCCAAACTTTTTTCTACTTTCAGCAGTATTACATGAGTGATCTAGTCTGTTTACATTATTGCCAGCCTTTGGTATTATTGCCATTATTATTGTTGTTGTTGTTTTTATTTTATCTTACATATTATGTAGATTTTTTCTATCATCACCCCTTTTTTTCCACTGTACTAATAAAGTTATGCTGTTTACTTTGAGGTTGCCCCCCCATTCCTCCCTCTTCACTGACCCTCCTCCCCCTCCAGTCTTCTCCCATCATTGCTTCCCTTTGCTAGATCCCTCCCTCCTTCTTTCCACTCCTTAAATTGTCCCTTCCATGCTAAGTTTAATTGAGCTTTTTATTAGTTTCAATTTATGTATAGGATTTTTTCGTTCCTTTAAGTTTGATTCAGCTCCCACATATGAGCAAGAACATATGATATTTATCTTTTTGGGCTTGTGTTCATTCACTTAAGATGATTTTCTCCAATTCCATCCGTTTTGCTGCAAATGGCATTATCTCTTTTTATTCATTGCTGACTACTATTCCATTGTGTATATGGATCATAATTTTTTATCCATTCTTCTGTTGATGGGCACTTTGGTTGATTCCAAATCCTTGCTATTGTGAAAAGTGCTGCATTGAATATGGAGGTGCAGGTGTCTCTGTGGTATGATGATTCATCTCCCTTTGTGTATATTCCCAATAGTGGTAAAACTGGGTCATATGGCAGATCTGTTTTGAATTTTCTGAGATACCTCCACGTTGATTTGCAAAGTGATTGAACCAACTTACAACCCCACCATGAGGATAAGAGGGTTGCCTTTTCTCCACAACCTCACCAGCATTTGTTATTATATGTTTTATTGATCTTGGCCATTCTTAATTGAGTAAGGTGGAATCTCAGATTTGTTTTGATTTGCATTTCCTTAATGGCTAGGTATATTGAGCATGCTTTTCTTGTGTTTCATGGCCTTACAAACTTCTTCATTTGAGAACTGTCTGTTCAGTTTCTTTGCCCCCTTGTGTATTGGGTTATTTGTTGTCTTGGAAGTTGCTTTCTTGAATTCTTTCCAAATTCAAGAAATTAGTCCTCTGTCCGATGTATAAGATGCAAGGATATTCTCCCATTCAGTTGGGACTTCCCTGACTCTGTTGATTGTTTCCTTTGCCGTGAAGAAGCTTTTTAATTTCATGTAATCTCATTTATCTATTCTTGTTGTGATTTCCTGAGTAATTGAAGTCTTATTAAGGAAATGCTTTCCTATGCCTGTATGTTGAAGTGGATTGCCTATCCATTTTTCTAGTATTTTAAAGTTTCAGCGTTTACATTGAAGTCCTTTATCCATTTTAAGTTAACTCTCATGCATATTGAGAGGTGTGGGGGTCTGTTTTCATTTTTCTGCAAGAGGATATTCAAGTTTCACAGCACCATTTATTGAAAAGGCTATCCTTTCTCTGGGGCTGGGATTTAGCTCAGTTGGTAGAGCGCTGCGCTGCAGTCTCTGAAGCTCCGAGTTTGATTCCCAGCACCACAAAAATGGGAAAAGGACCTGGCAATCCACTCCCAAGGCAATCCCGAAACAGTCAGCCATTGAAAACCCTATGAGGGTCGCTATGAGTCAGATGCCAACTCGACAGCACCTAACAACAACAACAACATCCTTTCTCCAATTGACCTGCTTTGTTCCTTTGTTGAAAATCAGGTAGTTATAGATGTGTTGGTGTATCTCTGGATCCTCTATTCTTCAGGCCTATTTTTGTGCCAGTACCAAGCTATTTTTGCTCCTACAGCCCTGTAGTAGAAATTAAAGTCAGCGATTGTGATCCCACCTGCACTACTTTTGCAGCTTAAGAGTGTTTTGGCTATGTGTGCGCTTTTGTGTTTCCATATGAATTTTTGGATCATTTTTTTTCTATTTCTGTAAAGTCTGTCATTGGAATTTTAATGGTATTGCATTAAATTCTATACATTGCTTTTGGTAGGATAGCCAGTGTTACAATATTGATTCTCCCAATCCATGAACAGGGGATGTCCTTCCACCTTTTAGTATCTTCTTCAATTTCTTTCATTAATGTTTTGAAATTTTCCTTGTAGAGGTTTGCAGGGTCTTTTGTTATATTGATTCATAGATATTTAATTTTCTGGTGGGGCTATCATGAAAGGGATTGTAGCTGTAATTTCCTTCTCTCCTTCTCACAGTTGGTATAAAGGAATAGAGTTTTCAACATGGGAACTTTGGCTTAAGTTGTTTATGTTTTTACTTTTTCCCCAAAATACCAATTTCATAACATTTTTTTCAGTTTACTAAAAATGCTATGGGGCTAGGATTTAGCTCAGTTCATAGAGCGCTGCTCTGCAGTCCCGAGTTCAATTCCCAGCACCACAAAAATGGGAGAAGGACGTGGCAACCCACTCCCAAGGCAATCCCAAAACAATAAGCCATTGAAAACCCTATAAGGGTCACTATGAGTCAGACTCGACTCAAAGGCACCTAACAACCTAACAACAAAAATGCCATAAATCTGCTTCTAATGAATGGACACAGAGTTATGTTTGAATTATTGAAAATATGAGCCTTTCAAAATAATATTTCCTTATTTTTTAATATGTGTTATCTCCTGGGTTTTCTGCTTTATTGAATCAGAATATTATCATCAAAATATTGTTATTGTTAGGTGCTGTTGAATCAGTCTACATCGTAGCGACCTTCATAGTGTTTTCAATGTTTGTTTCAGAATTGCTTTGGGAGTAGATTGCCATGTCTTTCTTTGTTTTTACCATGCTGAGCATAGGACCTAGGTCCTCAGAGAGTATGGCACAATATTCTACCAACTGAGCTAAACCCCAACCTGATTAAAACATTAGATTTGTAAGTCTAAATAAGTCTGGCTTTTGTTTGCATTGGATGTATACTGTTTAATAGCAGATGGATACATCCAAAGTAATTGTAAGGTTTTTGTCTTGAAGGTACAATACCCCGAATATAGTAAAATTAACAAATTCAAACAGTAGTGAGTTAAGTATCTGACTATATTTTTATCTATCTAAACTGTATGCATAGGCAATCTTTTTCTTCACACAAATACACGCACACAAGTGCACACACACACTAACCATAAGTATCAAATCTGCATTGGACAGTGATTAATCTCAAGTAAATAAATCCAATAATTTTGGATTTATAAAGAATACCTGTGTTTTTAGTGGTGTTAATATAATTGGAGAAGGATGTGGCAATCCATTCCTGAAGCATTCCCAGAACAATCAGCCATTGAAAACCTATGAGGGATGCTATGAGTCGTACAGGACTTGACAGCACTAACAACAACAACAACAACAACAACAACAACAACATAATTGGAACGTATTTCTTATTGGGTGATAAAACAAATATCAGGTAATCACTTAGAACTTATTATGGAATGAATGTTTTATGTTCTTTCAAAATTCAGATATTGAACTCCTAACCCCAATATTGCTGGGATTTAGCTCAGTTGGTAGAGCGCTGCGCTGCAGTCTTTGAGGTCCCGAGTTCAATTCCCAGCACCGCAAAATGGGAGAAGGGCCTGGCAATCCACTCCCAAGGCAATCCTGAAACAGCCATTGTAAAACCTATGAGGGTTGCTATGAGTCGGATACCTGCTCGACAGCACCTAACAACAACAACAACAATTCCTATCCAGATAGAGCAAGAGGACCCCGGTCAGCTGATTGGTGACGCTTCTGTAATGTTTTTGATAAAAATATATTAAGCCTGCATCATTTCACTGAAGACCTTACAAAAGCAAAACAAAAATCAGCAAAATTAGAAAAAACAGAAACAAATACAAAATTGCACAAACAACCATTCTCAATACTTCAGACTTATTTTTAATAATGATTTAACAACACTAAAAATGCACAAATATTTTGTTTCAAGAATTGCCTGTCACTGTGATAGTTATCAGTGTAAGAAAAAGGAGACTACCTCAATGAACTTTGCAGATAATAGTTATTTGACAGTATGGTTGGCAATTCCAAGAAGTGCATACCCATTTTGTATTTCCTGCAGAGATATTGCAGATTTTAATTATTGTTTGAATAGCATTTAGCAATTCTTAGTTAGAGTATTCAAACATTCACAGCAATATACCAAAAACACTTCAAGAAATTGCAGCAAACTGCTCAAAAACACTTCTTCACTGATGATGTATATGGCCTTGTTTTTTGGGCTTCCATGTCAGCTTATAGTATCTCTCTCTGCTTCCATTTCCATATTTGTCTGTTCTCTTCTTAATTTTGCAGTTAATATACAACTCCAGTGCATTCTAATTCTTCATACTTAAGATCATGCATCATATTTACCTAAAATTATATTTTACTTATTAAAATTTTATGTATGTCACAGATGATTTGTTAATGTATTTTTAAAATTAAATATTCAGGCATCAATATGAATAGTGTTAGATATTGGAATTGGCAAGGTTTTTAGATTGTAAACCATAAAAATAATGCTGAAGAAATAAGAAATAGGAATACAGAAAACCAAAACAAAGGTATATGTTATCAGAATGACAACATTGGATAGATAAAGATTATGAAAGTACCACAGTAGTTTTGCTCCCTTGTTTACTAATATAGAGGTAATGAGTTAACACATAGCATCTCTAAAATATCTGGAATATTGGTCTTCAAACTTGGATGTTAATTTCCCTTATGGCACAAGACATTCTCATTTTCTACCTGTACTATAATCTAAAACATTTTCCTAAATCTATAATTTACTTCTTCAGATTACAGAGGAATACCACACTCTTTCCATGTCCCATATTTTACTGTGGTTCATTGCCCTGGGGTGTGAAAATACCCAGGGCACAAAGAAAAGTAGAGTTTTCCTTAGAAATCTATCAAGACATATAAACCATTCCTAAACTTCCCTTTATTATGCAAATGTATATAAAGAATTATGTATCCTCTTAGAATGTATTATTTTGTCTCACGTTGGGATAACCTGAATTCATCTATATGGTGAATAAATTGTGTGAACACCAGTGTATTTTTAATCACTTCTCACTAAAGCAATAACATATACTGTACAGGGAAAATTGTAGCTCATTTACATTACCATTTCAATTCGCTTTAGGCTCAAATGAAATCTGATTACTTCAGAAAGTTATTAAAATTTTTCCCCAGTTTGTAAATTTATAGAAAAGTTCTTTATAACATTGTTATTTCCAGGCAGTAGAGTTTTACCACCATATAAAAACAGAGATTAAAAGTTAGTTGACTGCTCAGTGAGGTTATAATTTTAATAATGTAGTACCTAAAGCTAATAGAGATGCCTGCTGATAATGAATGAGTATATTTATGGATCATATAAGCATTTCTTTTACCAATGTCATAACAAAGTAGAATAGTACTGATGTTTTACTGTTTAATGAGTAATAATTGATTAAGGCTTCAAATACTGTTATATCCATTTCCAAATATCTGCTATTTTTTCCCAACAAATGTGTTCACTCTTCACTCATATATATATATATATATATATATATATATATATATATATATATATATGGAGAGAGAGAGCGCATATGTACTTTATATATATATGTCAATATATATGTAAATATATTTACACATACATATATATTGTAGCTGTAGATAGAAGGGTGATTTTAAGTCAAAGTACTTTATCAAAATGGAAAACAAAACAGCGCTAGTACCACCTATTTATATGGTTATATAACATCTAAATGGCTGTTGTAATTAGGAGTATATTTTAAAATGAGATTAAGCCTGGGCTTTTGAATAAGGAATTGGTAGAATATATGTGATCCATAGATTGAAAGGGGCCAGGCTTAATATCCTCATTATCCAGAAAAATATTTGAGTGTACTCTCCAGTTAAGGAAAGCCATAGAAATGTAGCCCTTGTTTTTTTACACATGGAACAAAGCTGTAAGTATTTTATGGTCCAACATTTTCAAGCTACAATTCTAAGGTCTGCTCCTGATGACTTCACCCCTTAGTTGTTGTTGTTGTTAGATGCCGTCGAGTTGGTATCCGACTCATAGCGACCCTCATAGGGTTTTCAATGGCTAAGTACTTCGGGATTGCCTTGGGAGTGGATTGCCAGGTCCTTCTCCCATTTTTGTGGTGCTGAGAATTGAACTCAGGGCCTCAGAGACTGCAGCGCAGTGCTCTACCCACTGAGCTAAATCCCAGCCCTCACCCCTTAGTAGCCATGTGCTTTTAGACAAGTACCATAACTTTTTATTTGTGTTTACTCTTGTACAACATGTGGATAAAATTCTCTATGTCATAGAGATGAAGTGATGAGTAAACAAATTAATACATATGACATTTTCTAAGATAAACAAATCTAGGCATTAGATAAAATGATTAGAATAGATCTTCTTTTAGAAATAACTTTTACAATAGGGTGTCCAGTATAAACCAAACTCAAGCTGGATTTGTATAGGCATGACTGAGTTCTCTAGGAAGAAAATTAGAGAGTAGGTAGAGGAGCAAGGAGGGCTTCTGGAGAGGGAAAGAGGTAGAAATTTACAAAAAGTGAAAGGGAGGGTGGTTAACTGGTCCAGCCTATTCAGATTTACTAATTGGTAGTTACTGAAGTCAGGCACCTATTTTCCAACAGAGACAGAGAGATAGGAAAGAATCCTGTCTTCAGGTGTTGGCTGGAACAAATGGTAAAATTTTTGACATCCTTGAGCTTAAGTTCCTAGGCAGGAACTAAGGAGACCAGAGTCATAATCCTACGTAGTTGCCATTAACTTATTAGAATCTATGCCAGTGTCAAGTCTCTTAATGTATCATAAAAGGGAAATGAAATCATTGGGTCCAATCAAAAAGAAGGTTAGAAGAGCCTGACTGCAGTTTGGTCAAGGAGAGTTGGACTCTAGTATTGTGGAAAATCTGAGACCCTCTAAACTATTAAATTTGGATTGCAATTCTTCCTGAGGTTTATTTTATAAACTAAACAGAGTAGTATTTCATATATAAATATATAATGCATTTAAAATTGAAAAACCGGATTTTGATCTTTTCTTTGTTAATATTATTTGCAGAATAAAAACAAAGAGGGAAATGCCAACACATTGATCTACAACTGGAATTAGAAAACATAATTTATCGGTTGTAAACTCTCTATAGAGACACTTAAATAGTCAAACATACAATGAGATGCTAGTACTATAGAAATATGTAATAAATAACAATCAATATTAGTTATTTTTTATATTGCAGAAGTATTGGAAATTATAATGAAAAAGTGATTAAAAGTGTTGGCCTGCTTTTTCTGTAGAAGAGTTCAATATACATCACTGCCAATACCACAAGAAGGCTCATATTCCCAGGAACTGGTAGCAGCATCAATACTAAAGTTTTAACTCTTGTTTAATTAATTAAAAATTAACATCTCTTCCCGAAGCACTTAGCCATTGAAAACCCTATGAGGGTCGCTATGAGTCGGATACCGACTCGACGGCACCTAACAACAACAACAACATTTATATATGAAAATAGTTGTTGGATGCCATCAAGTCTGACCCAACTCATAGTAACCTTATATACAACAGAATGAAACACTACCCATGACTGTGCCATCAACAGGATCCTTTTATGTTTGAGATCATTGTTGCAGTCACTATGTTTCCTCTCATTTTGAGTCAGTCCGCATCAATAAATGGAGGTCCCTGGGCTCTATTCCTGTCGTTAAGGTTGACTACTTTGAGGAGGCAACTCCTCGCCAGTCATTTCTCAAACGTTTTCTAGTCTAGGGGGCTCACTTTCTGGCACTATATTTGGCAGTACTTCTCTCCTATTCATAGAGTTTCCAATGGCTAATTATTTCAGGAGTGGGCCGCTAAGTCCTTCTCCTTTGTCTGTCTTAGTCTGTAAATTCAGCTGAAACCTGTCCACCATGGGTGGCCCTGGCGGTACCTGAAATACTGGTGGTATAGCTTTCAGTATCACAGCAACATGCAAGCCCCCACAGTATGACATACTCACAGACATGTGAGGTATGAAAACAGTACTACAGTAAAAACATATAAACAAAAATATATAGTTAAAATTTTTTAATTAAAAATAATTTTAATCACCTTCATGCATCTCAATGCTGTGAAGATTTTGACATTTATTTTTCCTAATTTAGATGTATGTGCACGTACAAAACTATACCTACACTCTTCTAATAGAATTAAATTATAATATCCATTGCTTGAAAACTATTTAGCCCTGGAATATTTATATTATACTCATAATGTGGGTTTTTTCTAGTTTGAACAAGCTTATAGATATTGTCAGTTGTTCAAAAGTTAATGAATAGCCATGCCAGTTAACAGGTGAAATATATGATGTTGTTGTTGTTAGGTGCCGTCGAGTCGGTATCCGACTCATAGCGACCCTCATAGGGTTTTCAATGGCTGACTGTTTCGGGATTGCCTGGCCCTTCCAGTGCCAGTGGGTTGCCAGGCCCTTCTCCCACTTTTGTGGTGCTGGGAATTGAACTCGGGTCCTCAGAGACTGCAGCGCAGTGCTCTACCCACTGAGCTAAATCCCAGCCCCGAAATATATGATAGGTGTATGTAATTAGCAAACAACAGATTGTGATCTTCAGAATGTCTTACAAATTATTACTGAAGAAGTCTCACGATACTGCATGATGCTTCATAGAGATTTTACATGTACATTTATTATCACAACCTGGAAATACAGCTGTGTACAAAAATATGTATATCATTTCATGTATATGTACATATGTATATTTCTCGGTGAAAGTACAGAGAAATGACATAAGAAGGTTGAGGAAAACTGTTGTTTTCTGCCAGCACAAATCTACTTAATCCAAACAATACCAAAATTAAAATCATTTTTTTTAATTCCTGATGCTTATATGTTTTGTATGAATGAGTCATCCCACCAAACTTTTTGAGTTATTTTTTATGGAATTCAACATACATCCATTGTTCACTTTTCAACAGAAAACATAGCTCTTTTCCCTGAATCAAAATGTATGATAGAAATTCAGAAAGGTTGTTTATGTGCAATATTTGTAATGCCAAGATCCTTTTGATTGCTCCTCAAAGCATAGAATTACCCAAAATACACTATAAACAAATACAGATATTTAGAGATTTATTTGGATATAGACTTAGAACAAGATTCAGATATAGCAAGCCAGCTAGATGCTGAAAAATTAACTTAAAATTTTAACTTCATATTTGGGGCATAATTAAGAGAGTGCTAAAAGAAAAAGTCATTTAGTTTCTATTTTGAAACTAACCACTTCCTCCCCCTCTTCTCTCTAGCTCTTCCTTACATTCTCCAATCTTCTGTTTTTATGTCTAGAGATTGACATTGTTCAGTCACCATAGAAAATAGGAAAGAGAAAAATAGAACAAACCACATTCTCCTTATAGCTTGTGGAAGGAGAAAAGCTAGAAACATTCATTCATTTATCATTTTGTAAAAAAAATGAATGCACAAAATATGTATTAACTGTTGGAAATAAAGGCAAAAACAATCTATGATTTTCTGTGATTGTATGAGTACTTTTCTGAGATGAGAATATACTGCATATTTTAATTATGAGTACTCAGCTAATAATATTGTCTCTTTTCAGGAAACATAGTGAGCAATTTTATAACTCTCTCCACGTAAGAATTGCTCTTGAGTTCTTATTTTTAAAATATTTTTATAGCAAAAATGTACTGGATTTCCATCAATCATTTTGACATGAAACTTCACTTCAAAACTGGAAAGCTACTAGAAACATTCACATAACAGATAAACTAACATGACTCATTTTTAAACAAAAAGAAAGTAAAGGCATGCCTATCCTGTTCCATTGACATGTAAGGAATATTTTTGAAAGTGAAAACTCAAAGATTCTTTCAATATTAAAGCTGTATTTAACAAATGAATTCCTTCTGTATGTTGTTGTTGTTGTTGTTGTTGTTGTTGTTGTTGTTGTTGTTAGGTGCCCTGGAGTCAGGTCCGACTGATAGTGATCCTATGTACAACAGAACAAAGCACTCCCCAACACTGTGCCATGCCAGGCACCATGTCAGTGCTTCTCTGCTAGTCATAGGGTTTTCGATGGCTGATAGTTTGGGGAGTGGGCTGCCAGGTCTTTCTCCCAGTTTTGGGATGCTGGGGATTGAACCCAGGGATTTAGGGCAGAGCTGAACTGTACCACCTGAGCTCAATTCCAACCCCCATCTATATGTTGTTGTGCTGGTGGTGGTGGTGGTTGTTAGGTGCTGTCTAGTCGGTACCCGACCCATAGCAACCCTACGTACAACAGGGGAAACACTATTGTCAGTGCTTCTCTGCTGTTCATAGGGTTTTCAATGGCGAACTGATTTGGGGGAGTGGGTTGCTGGATCCTTCTCCCAATCCTACAGCACCTGGTGTTCCCAGGCGGTCTCTCATCCAAGTACTAACCAGGCCTGACCCTACTTAGCTTCCAAGATCTGATGGGATCAGATGCCACAGGGCTGTGGCTGGCATTCTTAGAAACACAATATTCGAAGGAGAATTGTATATTTTCTTTAACTACAAGAAATAAACAATTCAGTATATGGAAAGTCTGATAAAGGAACATAAAAGGAAAACAATGAAGAAAAATTATAAATGGGGTTCATTATGGCTTTTCTTCATCTGGAAGCATTATCTAGAAAATAATTTCTAATCATATATTTTAGTAATCACAATTTCAAAAGAAATGTAATTTAGTAGCAATTAGGTAATAATGTTTTACATTTTTGATGCTATTGAGATTTCTTGTTAATAAGAAATATCCCAAAGGGATATGGCCTCTAGGATGACATAAAATGAAAGTAAAATTTCAGACTTGTGAATTGCATTTTCCACTATTGCATCCTTTATTACCTCATTTGTGTATCAATAATTTATTTTAGCCGGGTGTGGTGGCACATGCCTGTAATCCCAGCGGCTTGGGAGGTGGAGGCAGGAGGATCACAAATTCGAGACCAGACGCAGTCTGCATAATTTATCAAGACCCTGTCTCAAAAAGTAAAAAAATGGGCTGGGCATGCAGCTCAGTGGCCCAGCACTTGCAAAGCATGTAGGCATGTGTCCCTGGGTTCAACTCCAGTACCGCCAAAAAATATATATATGTATATATATATATTTTGATTATTCCTTTATGTATGTTTTTTTAAAAAATACTAACCTTTGCCAGTATTTGTTCCTATCATGTCATTTCATGGTACATCTTAAGGAAAATAGAAATATTTCAGGTCTGTTTAACCCAAAGAGATGGCCACATTGTTTGCATTATGTTATCTTTGTACTTTCTCCTCTTCTCAAGTGTCTTTTCCCAGTCTCATGCTTACTCTGTGCAAACTCATTATCTTTCTATACATTTATTCTCCTTAATCCCATTCAACTTTTGTTGCTGGTACTGAAAGAACTCTAAAGCAAGGTCATTCAACCAAATATTTTAAAAAGCAATGAAGTCTTGAAAAACAGATTGGTTCAGTATGACAGAGGAAATCAAAGCATATTTAGATGAGATAGCTTCAAAAAGTGGATGATTCCTGGGGAAATGCAAATCTGAAGTGACAGACTAAAAGAAAAAAAAGTAGATGGTTCTAGTAACAGCATCTGAGTATGATTTAGGGAATTATATTTATATAATTTATTGTAATATGGCAATTAAAGTCAGTTTGTTCTTGGAGATGTATATAAAGTGGAAAAAGCATCATAAAATTTTTTCATGCTGGCATGTGAAACTATCTAAATACATTCAATAAGGTCAAGAAGGATCCTAACTGTAAAGATAGCTTTTTTTCACCTGTAAGGAAGCTAAAATATGAAGTAATTGACGTAACAAGATGAGGCACTGCCTTCAGACATACATCACGTATTCATTGTATTTGATACTCTAGGAAGTGAACATGTTGATCTTTTTCTTGTACAATTAAAACTACATCATTAAAAAAGAATAAAAATGATTTCAATAATTTAAAATTTGATTCAGTATTTAGTTTAAATAAAAACATTTATTAGTTTCCTTTTTCAAGAAACAAGGTGCTAAATTGCTACTGATATCATTCTGTGGAGTATTTCAAGTTTTTATTTGCCTTTTTAAATTAGCATGTTATTGAGGAACAATTGTTACAGAAAGCACTACACAAGATTAATGTATACAGTTGGTGAGTTTGAACCTATTATATATACCATGAACTGATCATTGCAATCAATGGAATAAATTATATCCATCAAATCCGGAAGTTTCTTCCTGACTTCTTCCTTTTTTGTTGGTAAGAACACTTAGCTGGAGAAATACCCTTTCAACAAATTTTTCAGTGTGAATAATACTGTTAACTAAATTCACAATGTTGAACAGCAGGTCTCTAGAATGTAATCATCTGGCATAAATGAAACTTTATACCAATTGCAAAACTCGCCATTTTCTCTTCTTCCCATTCCCTGACAACCATCATTCTATTCTCTGCTTCAATAAAATTGACTATTTTAGGTACCTCATATGAGTGGGATCATGCAGTATATGTCCTATGGTTGGTTTATTTCACTTGGCAAAATGTCTTACAGCTTCATGTCTGTTGTAAATTATTCAAGGATGAATAATATTCAATAGTATCTATGCACCATATTTTCTTTTAACTGGCCAATCTTATTGCAATTAAGTGCTATAGAGAAGATAAACAAGAAACTGTGACAGAGTGGTGGTATTTTTGCATAAGGATGAAAGGGAATAGTTTTCTTAGGAAGTAGCATTTAAACAGAGACCTGAATAAATTCTGGTACTTGATCAACAGTGAATGGAAGATGTTAGGCTATATTGCACTAGAAGAAGATAATGTGCTGAAGAGAAGCAGGAAGCCAGAACAATAGGAAGATGTCAGGCAAAAAGCTAGAGGAGGAACAGATCATTTGGATTTTTAGTCATGATATAGACCTTGGATTATATTTAAAATAGCAGGGTAGCATTTGGAGGGGATTTTTCATTAATGATTATGAGCTTTAGGCATTTTTTTCACTGCATAAAGCAGTAGCTGGCATATTATAGTTGTTTAATAAATATATGTGGAATACCTGAATTTAGCTATCAAATATATGTGTTCCTAAACTTTATAGAGTACAGAGTTTGCCTTCAAATGATCACCAAATCATAAAGTTACACTGAACAGGTTTTATTTACATTTTGTTTTGTTCAACTTTTAGGATTCAATAAGAATTCATGGGGCTATGATTCACATACATATCATGTAAGCAATTCCAAAATCTACCAAGCTGCTGGAGGCAGCAACTTGGAAGACTGAGACAGGTGGCTCAGGAGTTGAAGGCCAGAGGGAACCTGTGTAACTTAGGGAGAACTTGTTTCAAGAGAAAAAATTTAAAAAGGGCTGGGGGTACAGCTCAGTGGTGGAGCCCTTGTAGAATAAGCACGAAGCCCTGGGTGTAAACCCCTAGTACCACAAAACAAAACAAAAACTAACAAGTTCACTTCTGATAAATCTGTTCTAGCTAAAGATTATAGTGGCCCAAGCCCTCTTAAGAAACACCCTGACAGCTTTTATCATAAATAAAACTTGCCGATGCACTAGGACATCCAGGGTATCTCTGGCTATTAAAACACTAATGCATGAGTACAGTCATCATTAGAGAGCATGTAGAGAATAGCTGTAGTTGTGAACATTTCAAGCATCCTACAATATCATATTGCCTTTCTCCTATGTTGTTGTTGTTAGGTGCCGTCGAGTCGGTATCCGACTCATAGCGACCCTCATAGGGTTTTCCATGGCTGACTGTTTCGGGATTGCCTTGGGAGTGGATTGCCAGGCCCTTCTCCCATTTTTGTGGTGCTGGGAATTGAACTCAGGACCTCAGAGACTGCAGCGCAGAGCTCTACCCACTGAGCTAAATCCCAGCCATGCCTTTCTCCTATAGGATCCCAGAAAACACATCATGCACCAATACCTAGTCAGCAGATGGGGCTTGTGGTTTTGTCTCAGCATCTCATACATGTAATCACCTAGTTCATTAAAGGCCATGATAAACATCTACGATCTATAAGGAGACATAAGATACAGACTACCAAACATTACTAAATGTGAAAACTTCAGCTAGAGAATATGCACAGTTCTGTGTCTCTCTAAAACTTGCTTATATGTTGGTAATATATTTTTGAATTTTAGACTGAATGAGTGAATACATGTTCTTTTATGGGAATGAATAGGAGAATGAGAAGCATTTGCATATTTTCTTTTACTAATCAAAATTCCAGGATGAAAATTGACAGTCTATGGAATTTAATCAATATCCATTCATGATTTAAATTACTGTTCTTAACTCATCTTTACTTAGATCAACCATGGCTAAAAAATAAAATGAGGGAAAAGAACACCTTAGCTACTGTTGCTTATGCTACTTAAAATTATCTTTTCAAAGTTATTCAATGCATGCATAATTTTGTGACATTGTATTTATGGTAATTGTCCCTAGACTTTGGAATCATAGATTACGGAATTTTTATCATGTGTTAATGAAAGGGCTTAACTTCCAAGTTAAATTAAATAATGTACTTTTTAAACTTTGGAGGTGACCTTTGTAATTATACTTTGTATATAGTAGAAAAGACTTGATTATTATAAATAGTAATAATGAGTTCCTAAAAAGAAGCATGCCATCAAAACATAAAGAAATTACTTTTGACATGTTGAAAAACAGTTTTCTCCACTTTCACTGCCCCATATGCCTTCATATATCACTCTTCACACATGTATATACATGCACACATATGTACATTCTCTCTTTTTCAATTTCAGTTTATTTCTGCATACCCATTTTCTCCATGAAATAAGATTTGGTCACTGGTCATGAGAAAAACAGAGTTATAAATTTTTCAGTAAAATACACTATATATGTGATAATATATGAATTTTCATGTACCTCCTAGAATTAAAAGACAGGCTGGTGTTTAGCTCAGTTGGTAGAATGCTGTTCCACACTCTCTGAGGACCCAAGTTTGATCCCCAGCATCTCAAAATTTGGAGAAGCATGTGGCAATCCATTCCAGAAACAATCATCCATTGAAAACCCTATCAGAGTGTCTGAGTCAGACCAGACTCAAGGGCCCCTAACAATAACTGAGGCTAAATAATAATAATAAGGGCATGTTTCATATTATTTACTGTTGGATGAAAATTTTTAAAACTAAATGCAGAAGAACACACGAAACACCCATAAAATGTATTTTTATTATACCACAATAAAATAGTCTTTCACATTTTGTTATTATAACTTAATTTTAATGCACATAAATGTAGTATCCACAATTGAAAATATGCATTCCTAGATTGTGAAGTAATACTTTAGAAAATTAACAACAAATCATAAATTTAGTTCAAATATCTCAATAAACTCAAAATGATTTCACAAGATAGAAAATTTTTGAGATTTATTTTAACAGCCTTTGATAGTATAAAACTATTGTTGAGAATATTCTTTATTTTAAATATTGTTATACATAATTCCTGAGATAAGGTCTTCTGGAGGAAGTTATTTTTAAACAATCACTTTTTTTACCGCTAAATTCCCTCAACGTTTTTCATTTTTTAGCAATTATTTTAGCTGATCTTACACATTTTCACTAATAGTAATAAGTCTTTTAAAGAATTTTCTCTGCTGTACAAAGTTTTTTCTTTCCTCTAAGATACATTGGAAATGCCAAAAGTGTATATACGTTTTAAGAGATGTTACTTATGTACTACTTTTCAAACTGGGATTGAATTATGGTAGCAATGTATAATATGATGGTCACTCAGAGGACAGGATTAGTCAAACAAATGCTAGAGTCACCATGCAACAGGCAGGACACTCAGAGAAAATGGTGGAAGCACGGTTGTCATTTGAAGAGCACAAGATGATTTTGAATTGGTATTTGAAATCTGAGAATGTTGTGGAAGTGCAATGACATTGAAGGCATGAGTATGCAACAAGACCTCCGACGCACCTCCGAATTGCAAACGTTTGTGAAAAGTGTGGTATGCATGGGGCTGTGTATGATGTACACAATGGAAGATGTGGATGGTCTCACACAGCAACACATCCTGGTTCTTCTGCCATGGTAACCACTCTGTGTACATCTTGTAATTGCAGAGGTCAGAAGTGACTTAGGTTCAACTTTTTTTATTGGAACATATTGAATATTACAATCTCAATGAAGATTTTTTCTTTCTTTAAATGTACCTACTTTTTGGCATCTTATGTACATATTTATGTATATATAATTATACATACACAAGGTATATATAATACATATGTGTTATTGTTTGATGCCCTCAAGTTGGGTCCAACTCATAAGGACCCTATATACAACAGAATGAATCACTCCCTGACACTGTGCCATGCCTGGGACTATGCCAGTGCTTCTCTTCCATTCATATGGTTTTCAATGGCTGATGGTTTTGTGATTGTTTGGGCCTGCCAGGGTTTTCTCCCTATATATTTTTATGCAAATAATTATATATATTTTATTTATTACTTTACAAGAATCAATGGGTCAAAAATACATTCAACTAGGGTTTTTTTTTTAATATGGAACAGGAAAGATATAGAAAACTTTTCCAGATATATACTTGCTCACATTAATAAAATTGAGTCAAAAAGTAGACAGAAAAAATGCATAGCTAAGAAGAAGAAGGAGATGAAAATCAAGGTGGAGTGAAAAATACAAGCAGAGGAAAAGTAAGAACAGTCGGAGCTGCAGTTAACGAGTGGATATTGAACTGGAAGGATATAATTTTGATGGCAAATAAAACTTTAGAGAGCAAAGTAGACCGTTGCTGTTGTTTTTGTTAGGTGCCATGAAGTTGGGTCCACCTCATAAAGACCCTCATAGGGTTTTCAATGGCTGATCATTTCAGGATTGTCTCAGGAGTGGATTACCACCATGTCCTCTCATTTTTGGGGTACTGGGAAACAAACAGTGGACATCAGAGAGTGCAGAGCAGCACTCTACCAACTGAGCTAAATCATAGCCCCAAAGTAGACTATTTAAAAGAAATAGGAATAGTTAAAAGTTAATAAGAAGAAAGAAAGAAGACCACAATAGTTAGTGGTAAAAAATTCTAGATTTAAAGAGAAATTCTAGAATGTAAGGGAATTTGGTGGGGCTAGAACAATCAGGGCTTACCATCACCATTTGTTCCTCTGGGACTCTAGAGGAAAAAGTTGTTTTGGTAAATAAGGTTTAATATTCACTCAACAGAGCCCATCCTCAGAAACAAACCAATATTCGAAGAAAAGCCCATCTTCTCCACCTTGACATCTTAGAGTCATGAGGACCAGATCCATTGCTTCAGCCGGTCAGGGTCATGCGTGAGCCATGGCCAGGTTAACAGATGGACCAGGATTGCTGTCTTCACTTGGTGGATTCTGAGTGTTCACTGTCTCAAACCTTCTAGAATGCCAAGATTGACTGTTTGCTAGGGTACTTGCATATTTCCTAAATGGCAAAGTCTTGGTGCTGTGACAAGACACCCTGATGCCAGAAGCAACAGAAAACTCAATAAAGCTAACACTGCCTTTATTTTTATTTATTTATTTTTATTTTATTTTATTCCTTTATTTTATTTTATTTTTTCAGTACTGGGGGTTGAACCCAGGGCCTTGTGCTTGCATGCTTTGCAAGTGCTGGACCACTGAACTGCACCCCAGCCCACTTTTTTTTTACTTTTTGTGACAGGGTCTTGCTAAGTTACTCAGACTGCCTCTGGTTTCAAACTCCTCCTGCCTCCACCTCCTGAGCCACTGAGATTACAGGCATGTGCCACTGCACCCAGCTATTATTAAATTTTAAATTTTGTTAATCATAGCCTTCTTTGAATTAATTTAAATTTAAAATATCACCATATATATATATATATATATATATATATATATATATATATATATATATATATCTCACACCTGTAATCCCAGGGACTTGGGAGGTGGAGTCAGGACAATGGCAGGTTGGAGCCAGAGGCAGCCTGTGCAATTTAGCCATACTCTGACCCAAAATAAAGTATCAAAAATGGGCTAGGGGTGCAGCTCAGTGGTAGAATACTTGCAAAGTATGTGCAAGGCACGGGGTCAACTCCCAAATACCGGAATCAATCAATCAATGAATCAATCAACCAATCATACTGTATGTGATTTATTTCAATTACTGAGCTTTTAGCTATTGTCTAAAATTTTGCCATCAGTAGTACTACATCATTCAATTCGCTCCTTTCCCAGCACTACAGTATTCCACATCTAAGTATTCCACACAAGCAAATTGTTAGATCGCATTAGCAACCCTAGTTGTTCAGCTGAAGTATAGCCTCCAAAGAGCAAAAGAAGCAAACTAAAATCCAACTGTCTTTAGCTGAATCATGAAGGCTGATCTAGGTTGAAAAATTAGTGTAAAAGAAACAAAGGGGGAAAGTACAGAAGGTGAATGTATAATAAAAATTATGGTTAGATTATGTCTGCAAGTCCTAGGACATAGTCTCCAAATTCTCTAGATTTTCTAGTGGCAGTATTGCCAAAGATACCAGGATTTTCCTTGGACCCAGTGTGCAGTGACTCCAAGGCTGGACTCTTGGCTCAGTAGACCAAAGGATTGAGTCCAAGAGCCTCAGAAGGTAAATGAAAGTAAAATTTTTATTTAGAACACTGAGAAAAATAACTGGAAACAGTGAAAGCAGGGAAGAGTGAAAGTAAGAGGGGAAGGACAGAACCCCTGAATGCCCAGAATGGGGTCCCCTGAGAAAGAGCTAAGAGGCCCCAAACATGGGGATTGACTAGGGATGTATATAGTGTCTGAGACTGTTTTGGCAGTCCCAGATTGAATGGCACCTCGGACTTTGCTTGATGACACCCTTGATTGGACCTTTCAAATTTGCTATCCCTGTTGGTTTCTTGCTTCTGCTAGGTCTCCGATTGGCCCCTAAATTGGCACTAGTGTACATTTCCCTGCCTAATCCCCTAGGAGCTATGTTACCATCTGTTTTCTACCTGACAGCAGTAGAGGGCCAATAGAAAATAAAGACTGTCACTTTAATGGGAAGTTTGGCCCCAGTGGTTTTACTGCTAGGCAGACCCTGCTGTCTATAAATAATCATGGCGGTCTTTAACCACCCTGATCCCCTTTTCTTCTGGTTCCTTTTTCATTAGGAGCTTTCCCACTACCACACTTTGTAAGTTAATGCTAACAGGGTGACTTGAGATGGGGGCTAGTCAAGATAGAAAAATTACTTGTGTAGGAGATTGGAGATTTGAGCGAAGTGATATCATCTGAACTCCCTGAGATGGGAGACCGACTGGAGATTGAGTTATATGGTCAATGAGTCTACTAATGATGCATGCATAATGAAGTTCTAATAAAAAGTATCAGCATAAAAACTCAGATTAGCTTCTCTGATGAACAATACTCTGTGTATTGTTACACATCATTGTGCCAGGAGGGTAATACATCCTGACCCCACAGGGGGAGGACAACCTAAGCTTTGCCTTTTTGACCTTCTCATGCCTTGTCTCTGTATTTGGTGAGCTCTGATTTACATTCTCTTGTTATAATAAAATATTTATTGTAAGTATAACGCTTCCTGCTTTGTATGAGATTTTCCAGTGAATTTTCAAAGAGAAAGGGGAAATGGGAAATTTTTAATTCATAGCCAGCTGGCCAGAAGTGATGGTACCCTGGGGTTCAAGACCTTGTAGCTGGCATCTGAAGTCAGGGTGGACTTATGGAGGAAGCTGGCCAACTGGTAATACTTGCTATCAGAATTCATTGAGTAAAAAATTAACGCTCTGTTTCTGTTAGACTTATATAAGTGACTCACTGGCCACTTGTGTGAATTCTGATCAACCTTCAAATCTTGACTCACGTTTAATCATATTTATGAAACATCCTAAAAATTCCAACTTCATTTCTCCTTTGAAACCCTAAAACACTTATTGATACCTCTTATGTAACATTATACTTCAATTGCAAGATCAGTAAGGCTAGTGACTTAGTACAGTCCCTGGTGTGGTATATATTTGATGGATTGTTATAAGAATCAGCAACCAATATATTTGAAATTTTTCCAACGTTTATAACAATCAGCATTTGTTTAAGAGTGACTCTTCCCAAATATATATATATATATATATATATATATATATATATATATATATATTTATATTTATATATATATGTATGTGTGTGTACACATATATATACATATATACACACATATACACACATATGTACGTGTACATATGTATATATATATATGCACACAAATATATATCCTTAGATGCTATAGTAACCAAGAATCTGATGCATGGATACTTTAGATATCAGTATTCTTTTGAATGTGTGTATTTAATTATATGTATATATACATATAAATAGATAGGTGGTAATCTCCCTACAAAATTATAGACTGTTGAGGTTCTAGACTGTCAAATATTTCAGTGTAGCCAAAATAATAATTCAGTTAAAATCATGTTTCACTGAGGAAATAGGATCTACAAGGTAAAATATAGAGACTAAGTCATATAAATCTGAAAAATTGACATCTATCCCTATGTTTGACTGTATGACTCTGTAAATAGGTTGAATTTTTAAAATACTGATCTGCTAAGAGGGGCTGGGATTTAGCTCAGTTGGTAGAGAGCTGCTCTGCTGTCTCTGAGGTCCCGTGTTCGATTCCTAACACCACAATAACGGGAGAAGGACGTGGCAACACACTCCCGAAGCAATCCCAAAACAATCAGCCATTGAAAACCCTATAAGGGTCACTATGAGTCAGACACGACTCGATGGCACACAATAACAACAACCTCTTGGGAGAAGGACCTGGCAATCCACTCCCAAGGCAATCCTGAAACAGTCAGCCATTGAAAACCCTATGAGGGTCGCTATGAGTCGGATACCGACTCTACAGCACCTAACAACAACAATCTGCTAAAAATCATGTAAAAACATATTCCTATATATATACACATATATATAAATATGGGGCTGGGATTTAGAGCGTTGCGCTGCAGTCTCTGAGGTCCTGAGTTCAATTCCCAACACCGCAAAAATGGGAGAAGGGCCTGGCAATCCACTCCCAAGGCAATCCCGAAACAGTCAGCCATTGAAAACCCTATGAGGGTCGCTATGAGTCGGACACCGACTCTACAGCACCTAACAACAACAATCTGCTAAAAATCATGTAAAAACATATTCCTATATATATACACATATATATAAATATGGGGCTGGGATTTAGCTCAGTGGGTAGAGCGTTGCGCTGCAGTCTCTGAGGTCCTGAGTTCAATTCCCAACACCGCAAAAATGGGAGAAGGGCCTGGCAATCCACTCCCAAGGCAATCCCGAAACAGTCAGCCATTGAAAACCCTATGAGGGTCGCTATGAGTCGGACACCGACTCGACGGCACCTAACAACAACAACAACATATATAAATATATTTGTGTATATATACGTTGTTGTTGTTGTTGTTAGGTGCCACTGAGTCGGTATCCGACTCATAGCGACCCTCATAGGGTTTTCACGGGCAGACTGTTTTCGGGATTGCCTTGGGAGTAGATTGCCAGGTCCTTCTCCCATGTGTATACACACACACACACACACACACACACACACACACACACACACACACACACATATATATTGAGAGAGAGAGAGAGAGAGAGAGAGAGAGAGAGAGAGAGAGAGACAGATTTGCTTCATTTCTCCTTATTCCTAGAACTCAGCTATAAAGCCATAGAGTTTGCCTTTGGAAAAAAATTAGGGTAGCAGACATTACAGTGGAATCAGGATCATCCATCTTAACTGAGGTTTATAAAAGGACTAGGGAATGTTTATTATGATAAAATACTAGTGGAAATGGCCTCAATCAATATGATATTATGAATTATTTCATAAACCAACTTGCCCTTACCATTTTCACATTATACGTGCTCAAAGGAGCACATTAGTGGTTTGGCAGTTTCAAATGAAGGCTAAAGGAATCAACTAAAAGAACTATTAACTCCAATGCTTAAGATAACAGACATAATAATGGCTTCTGAACTTGACCAGAATGTATTCATCAAACAATCTGCATCCATAAATAATATAGTCACTAAAAAATGTCAGTGTAGGAGTAAATTAATAAAACAGCTTATATATGCATTATCACTCTATAACTTTATGATCAAATTATTTAATGATAATAATGAGATAATCAACAAACAAAGAAATCAGTTTAGATATTTTTTCATCACTATCTCTATCAAAATGACCTACCAAGTTCCTTATCTTTCCTACCCTCTGCATTCAGGCTGTACTAAATTTGCCCTTCTTTAAATTTGGGTCAATCAATTCCAATTTCTTGAATCAATCTCACCTCTTGAGTCACAGGAATAAATATAAAATCCCTAGGTCAATTTTTATAGTTTCTTAAACTGATGTTGCTGCAAATTCTTCTTAAACTTCACTTTCTCAGTTTCCCTACTGAGAAAGGTTGCTACTATAGTTTCAGTTCCTGGTCCTTTTCTTATATTTTAGATTCTTAAATTCTAGACTTTCTAACAAAGTCTTTTCTACTGCTTTAAGTTTTCTAAACTCTTCTCCACATGAGTACACTCCCATTATGCTATCAGGTTTTGCATTTCCCTCCTTTTGCAGATAAAAATCTATTTCCCATGAGAAATAAATATGTGAATCCTATGTAGCATAGCTCTTCAATATTACTTACTTTGTATCTATTTTTCAAATATATTTGTATAAATTATATGTGTGTAAATGAATTTTCTAACACACTTGTGTCCCATGTCCAAATCACATTTCTTATTCTATAATAAATGTCTTGGGGCTGGGATTTAGCTCAGTTGGTAGAGTGCCTACTCTGCAGTTTCTGAGGTCCTGGGTTCGATTCCCAGCACAGCAAAAATGGGAGAAGAAGGTGGCAATCTACTCCAAGGCAATCCTGAAACAATCAGCCATTGAAAACCCTATGAGGGTCGCGATGAGTCAGACATGACTCCAGGGCACCTAACAACAACAAAAACAATAAATGTCTGCTTTGTTTTTGTGATAGGACAGTTCTTTTCAGACACACTAGTTAAGAATTAAGTTCAAAGAAATAGTCAAGAGGAACTTTTAAGTATATCACTAGAGTATTTTTTAATGACCTTAAATATATGCAAACACACTCAGATACATTTATAAAAAGAGTTACTGCATTTAGGCTTTCTTCAAAGAAAAATCTGAATAATTCTTTCTTTTCTTTTTGTTTTTTTCTGAATATCCTTTTCCTAAATAACTAGAGAGCTATCTCTTAAGTATGTAGATTGGAAAGCAGAGCTACATTTTAAATAATGATATTGTCTAAACATTTTTTTGTCATTTTATGTTTGTTTTATTGTTTATGGGATTGAGAATTTTTAATGGAAAAAATGATTCTAAATTTTGAAGTAAATGAAAGAATAAAAAATATTTTTTTCTTTGCTTAAATTAAAATTTTTATTTTGATTAGTATAGTTTAAATGTTGTTAGTTGTTGTTAGGTGCCGTCGAGTCGGTATCTGACTCATAGCGACCCTCATAGGGTTTTCAATGGCTGACTGTTTTGGGATTGCCTTGGGAGTGGATTGCCAGGTCCTTCTCCCATTTTTGCAGTGCTGGGAATTGAACTTGGGACCTCAGAGACTGCAGCGCAGCACTCTACCCACTGAGCTAAATCCCAGCCCTATAGTTTAAATAGTTAAAACAAAATTCAAATGGTTGTTTAAAAACCACCTATAAAATTATATACTTGTAGTCCGTGAGCTCCAACAAGATAGAGATTTCAAATTTTTATTCCTAGATTTTCAAACTGAAACAACTCTTAAGAGCAAAGGAAGAACACAGGTTTTATTGTAAATAGTATCAGATTCAAATAATGGCTCTATCTCATATATATTGTGTGGTATCTGACAGGTTACCTAACCTCATCATGACCAAGTTTTCCCAAATATTGAAATGATATTAAATGAATTAATTCAAATGAAGTCTCCTAGCCAATTTCTGCTGGTCCTTGTGACGCACACTGATAACTAAGGAGCTGTGGCAGATGAGGCAGGAGGATCACAAGTATGAGGACAGCCTGAGCAACACTTTATGGGGCTGGGATTTAGCTCAGTTGGTAGAGCATAGCTGTGCACTCTCTGAGGTGCAAGGTTCAATTGCCAGCACCTCAAAAATGGGAGAAGGACATGGCAATCTACTCCCAAGGCAATCAGGAGACAGAAAGGACTCCACAGGACCTAACAGCAGCAGCACAACAACAACAACAGCCCATTTCCAGAGATATGGGTATCACTTTTTCCTCTTCTTTTCTAGCATTTTACTCAGTGATTTCCTAAATGTGTTCCAAATTAGGGAATATTGAATGAAGTGCAATGATGAATATTAGAGTAAGTCATTTCTCTATATAGGTATATATGTATTCATTTTATGTAATTTGTCAGATAGTTTTAGATAAAATATTTTTATGTATTCATTGGATAAGAGTCACTATTACTATATACTAATTCATTATCTTTTTGTCGTTAAACTAGTATCTATGAGACAATCTATTGGAGTCATATTAGGAGTTTTCATCTCTTGATGCAAAAGAGCCTGTAGATAGAATTTTATTCCTTACTGATTAATCCTTTTCTTCAGTTTTCAAGTTGAAAGGGAAATGATACCAACAATTTATATATGTGTGTATATATATATATATGTATACATGTAAATAATATTTTGAGATATATAATATATATATATATTTTGAGATATAGATATATATAGATATATATAGATATATTGAGACATGATCTCACTATATAGCTCCCATTTTCTTCATACTTACTACCCTTTTCCCTCAGCTACCCCCGTCCTGGAACTATAGGTATGTACCACCATGTCTAACCTATTATTATTTGTAGGGAGGGATGGGGAGGAAATTGGCAGGAACTCCCAAACTGGGAGAATGGCTTTTGAATATCTGGTTTGTAAATTAGAAATCTGGGGAAAATTAAAGTAACTTGGTTGCACTTTTGTACAAAACCCTTCCTGGTTGGACAATTGGACTGAAAGCTGATTGGCTCGGGCCATTCTGTGGGCGAGCTATATAAACAGCTGTGCTGGGGCAGCTCTACCCTTTTTGCCTTTTTTGCCTTTTCCCCTCTTCCCCTATTCGCCCCTTTTTCACCATCTCGCCCCTTCCTGCCCCGACCACCAGTGAGGAAACACCTCTTGTGCTCTACTCCCCCTGACCTTCGGTGAGGAAAGAACACTCTCCCATCGCAATCATCAACAAGGAAAGAACCTGCTCTCCGTCTGATCACCAAGGAAGCAACAGCTGTCTCCTCATGGCCACTGAGAGGTCCAACACAGGTGTTTGCCCCCAGAAGGCAAAAACACCTGAGGCTTTTTCTTTCTCCCATCTCCTCTGGGGTCCCATGGGCCGCAGGAGTCCACGCCTCTCACCTGAGGGTCCCAAGTGAATTATGTTTAGTATCTGTGTGCGTGGCGGCGCCTCCCATCCGAACCTCCAGGCCAGACCGGGAGGTGCGCGCCCCACAATTATTATTGCCTGCAGCCATACCACTGTGGCCTTCAATCCCATCAGATCTCAAAAGCTAAATAGTGTCAGGCCTGGCTGGTACTTGGATGTGAGACTGCTTGGGAACACCAGGTGCTGTAGGCTTGGGAGAAGGACCCAGCAACCCACTCTCAAAAAATAATCAGCCATTGAAAACCCTATGAATAACAGAGAAGCACTGAGGAAAGTGTTTCACCTGTTGTACATAGGGTCACTCTGACTTGGACACCAACCCCATGGCACCTGACAACAACAGCATTATTGGTAGTAGTATACTCATTATTACTATAGATATTTACATATGTAAAAAAGTACAACTAGAAGATTTTCCGTCATTCACTCTAACATACTCAGGGCTCTGCTTATGGCATGTAATCCATCTGAGTTCCTGGGCTACATTAATGTTCTGCCTAGCAACCACATTTCCTGCTTGTTAAATATTTTTCACTCTTTAATATAAAACTCATTTTATTTGTCCATGACTTTTTCCTAGAACAACTAGTTTCTTCGTGTTTATTCCTACAGGATTTTTACAAATGAATTATCAGGGTATTGTAACTTTTATCCCATTGAGTGCAAAAATGTGCTTCTCTAGATAAATACCTGAGACTGGACAATTTCTCTCGGTGCTAAATAAGGCCTCGTACTTAGTAATTATTCAATGTTATTTTGATGAAGAATAAATGAATGAATAAATGAATAAATGACTATATAATTAAAAGCCATTCACATTTAACAACAATTGTCAACCTGTTGATCATTAATGGATTATTTAAAGTTTTGACTAATTTTCAAGCATTTTATTAAATTCTGATTCTATTATTGATTTTAATCCCCAATATATAAATCAGTTCACTTTGATAAAATTCAGTTTTGAAAAGTATTTATGACTATTAAGACAGTGTAAAACTGAATTTAAAATAATAGTCTTTCCAGAATACTGTTAGTTTTCAGGAAAATTAAACATTTCATTTTAGATAAAAGTCTCTTTTTTCTGTGTATCTTTTAAATTTTCCTTTCTATTTCACACAGTAGCAATGGCAAGTGTTTAAGTGTTCTGAGAATAATGAGCTACTGGGCTCATTTCTTCTCCTGCCTATGTGCAGCATAGGTTATATGAACTGTGAACTATGTGGATATTCCTCTTGAGAAACAAAAAGCGTAAGTATGCATCCCTTTGCCTCTTTTGTTATATGTTATATGCAAACAGTCACTGGGTAAATGGGTAAATTAGAGCATGGAGAAAAAAAGACGAAAGAGTATAAGAAAAAAATGGGAAGAGCTGATGACTAATTGTTTAGAATTCAAAAGTACAATCCACAAGATAGTTGAAGAAAAAAAATACTGGGAAGACCAGAATGTTTATCAGTTCTTCCAAATCCCTTATAAATTCTCATTGTTTTCCTTCTCTTTCACTATCTTATCATATATATTTCTTTTGCTTTTTACAAAAAATAAAAGTACACACCATAATGCTTAACACATAAAAAGTCATTAACATGAAAATAACCAAGGTATTAACATACATATGTGAGTCTATACACATTATATATAAATTTATTTTGTCATGATGGCTTTTAGTTATATGAAAAAAATGCACAATATTTTTGAGATATATATATATATATATATATATATATATATGTATATACATACATACACACATACATATACATATATGGTGTGCACCTCCCGGTCCCATCTGGAGGTTCGGATGGGCGGCTCCACTGTGCACACAGATACTAAACACAATTTACTTGGGTCTTTCGGGTGAGGGGCACGGACTCCTGTAGCCCTCAGGACACTGGCGGAAATGGGAGAGAGAAAAAGCCTCAGGCGCTTTTGCCTTCCAGGGGCAAACACCCATGTTGGTGGTCTCAGTGGTGACAAGGAGACAGCTGTTGCTTCGTCGGTAATATATACATATATATATATATATATATATATATATATATATATATATATATATTTCTGTTGTTTTCATTGCTTGTTTTGGGATTGCCTCCAGAGTGGATTGCCATGTCCTTCTCCCATTTTTTCAGTTCTCGTAATTGAACCCAGGATCTCAGAGACTGCAGAGTGGCGCTCTACCAACTGACATAAATCCAAGCCCATATATATATATATATATATATATATATATATACACACACACACACATACATATATATATGTGTATATATATGCGTGTGTATATATATGTGTGTGTATGTGTGTATGTATATATATGTATATATATACATACACACATACACACACATATATACATATATACACATATATAGACATACACACATACATACGTACACACACACACACACACACATGTATGTATGGTTAGATGCCTTCAAGTCACGTCCGAAACATTACCCAACGCTGCCATGCATTTGATCCTTATATGTTTGAACACATTGTTGCAGCCACTATGTTTCTTCTTATTTGGAGTCACACTATATCACCAAATGGAGGTCCCAGGGGCTTTACTCCATTCCTGTCATTAAGGTTGACTCAGTTTTGAGGACGCAACTCTTCCCCAGTTATTAGTTGTTTCTTGAATGCCTTCTAGCTTGGGGAGCTCATTTTATGGCATTATATTTGACAGTGCTCCTCTGCTATTCATGGGGTTTTCAAAGGCCAAATATTTCAGGAGTGAGCTATTGGGTCCTTCTCTCTAGTCTATCTTAGTCTGGAAGCTCAGCTGCAACTTGTCCACCGTAGTTGGCCCTGCTGCTATTTGAAATGCCAGTAGATCTCTTTTAGCATCAAAGCCACATGCTAGGCCCCACAGCATGACATAGCTTTCAGTGTCACAGCAACGTACAAATCTCGATCACACAGTAAGCTAAGAGACCATGGAACATATATATATATATATATATATATATATATATAGTGCATATATATATATATATATATGCACACACACACACACACACACACACACACGTACTAAGAGTATATATGTCAACCTAAAAAGCAAGTTGAAGCACATCAAATGCTAGAACAAAGATATTATTCTAGCCAGAGTGAGCATGGCCACTAGCAATGACAAGTATTAGTTGCCCAGCATAAGTGTTCTTAAATGGAATCAAAAGAGTCTCTTCCTACAGATTTAAAAACAAATGAACATGAAGGAGGTGCCTGCAAAACAGTTATTATAATTGTTTTGATTCATAGAAATATCACAGACCTCTGGTTATTTCGAGCTCACTTTATGTTATACATTCCAGGTACAATTGCTATATGCAGGAATAAGACCTTCTCTGAGTTATTTATTATTCTAAAGGTGTCAGTAGATCTACAAGGAAATAAGTTGAACTACTTAAAGTTACAAATTAACCAGATAATGAGCCTTTGGTATCCAGGATGGTGTGACTGCATTCCCAGAAGCCATGTCCACAAGGCCTGATACAAGTTTACAGACCCTCTTTCTTTTACTTATTTGGTCATGTATATAAAGTAACCTTACATGATGCTTTTTAGTAACTAAAATAAACTATAAAATTGCTTTTACAAAATAGGCATTTGTTATACTTTCTTACCTTATGTCTCATTCCCTCCCATTTCTAACTCTTTCAGAGAGGTGCTTGATCTGTTTACCTAATGTGAAAACAGCTTAGCCATGCATAAAACAGCCTTCACAATATATTTCATTCCAAAAACTTATGTATTATTTTACCTTGTATTTTGCAGTTTTGCACAGTATCTTACCTTGCAATATTCAATATGAATACACATTATCTCAGTTTGCAAAATGAAACTTTGTGTACTTAAATATTACATAAATTATGCAGCTTCTAATAAAGGTCACTGAATATTATATTTCCCTCTTATTTAGTTTGGTCTGTAATTTAACATCTAAACCTCCATTTAAGTTGACCAAACTATTGCTAATGAGAAAATCATGAAATGAGAACTTTAAAATATATATTCTGATGCATTTGTTAAACTATAAGTATGATGGGGAAATTAGTCCCTAATTATCATAGCAAAATTATCATAGCAAAATTATATTTTTTCCTTTTTTTACTAATTGTGAAATAAATGATATGTGAACTCTTGAGTTTAAAACAGGTCAGGTAATTCTCAATTATCCTTTTAAATTTTGATGTAAAATTACGAGGCTGTTGAAAAAAATACTATTGAACCTGTTACCAGAGTAGAGGGCAAAATCTTTGTTGTGGGAATTAGACTCGGCCACTCATCTCCCAGTAGGCCAATTAAAGAGATAAATAATGGTAAAAGCAGAGAAAGGAAATTTAATCAATGTGCACACTGGGAAGAGGAGCAGATAAAAGAGTACAGTGACCTCAAATCTGTCTTGGGGGGACTGGCATGAGCTTTAGGTTTAAGTAGAGAAAGAATTGGGGGTAAGAGTAAGAGGTATGCATAATTAAGTGGTCCTGCTGAAAGTATTGTGATCCACACAAATGCCTTTGCACAGTCAATAAAACATGGATAGACACCTTTCTCGCATTCTATGCTTTCAGCCAATATCCATCTGACATCAGCAATAAATGTCCTTGGTTCCATGCCCTCTTCTGAATTCAGCTTGATTTTCTAGCATTTGCCTGTCAATATTCTGCTGCAATCACTTTAAGTGGTCTTTAGCAAAATTTTACTAACGTGACATTAATGATATTGTTACATAATTTCTGCATTTGGTTGGTTCTCCTTCCTTGGTAACAGGCACAAATATGTATCTCTTCCAGTCAGTTGGCCAGGTAACTATTTTCCAAATCTCTTGGTTGTTGGGAGGGATCAATCCCTGTAGAAGGACATCATGTTTAGGAGAGTGGTGGGTCAACAAAAACAAGGATTGACTAGATGGATTGACATAGCCACAGCAACAAAGAGCTTAAACATGAGAAAGGTTGTGTGCATGGCACAGTGTTGAGTAATGTTTCATTCTGTTGTACATAGGGTGGCTAGGAGTCAGACCTGACTCAATAGTGCCTAACAACAACAGCAAAGTTTACAGTGTGATCTCAGTTCTGGTTTTGCAGAGTGATCCCGGAAGTTATCATTGCCATTGCAGGAGTAATATTTGCAATCTCTCGTCAGAAAAAAAGCAAGACCTTCAGATGTCTCTTGAGGATCTGGAACAGGACACTTGTGGGTCCAAGTGAGGAGTCAAGGCTTATTAGCATAGGCAGTTAGCTAGTTTATTTATTTATTGTAGTACTAAGGGATCGAACCCAGGGAACTCCATCCTTGAGCTACTCCTCCCCTCTGTTTTTAAGTTTTTTATTTTGAGATAGGGTCTTGTTAAGTTGTATAGGCTGCCTCTGGCCTCAAACTCAAGATCTTTCTGCCTCAGCCTGCTGAGATGCTGGGATTACAGGTGGGTGCCAGGGCACCCTTGCTGGAAAAGCAGTTCATAAATTCCAGTCTCAGTTTTCTATTCCTGAAAAGAGAATTGATTGCCCCCCCCCGAAATGTGTTATTAAGTAGTTTATACTTGACAAGTACATTCAATGTGAAATGTTCCATTTAAATATAAAATGTTCTTAATTAGTGAATGCCATATTCAGCAGTTTACTCTTATCTATAAACTACTAACAACTCTTCAAGCAAAATACTAATATACAGGCCTTTTCTGCTTTCTTTAAAACTCTTTCAAATACATATGTAGACTGCTTTTAAGATTTGTAAGAAACCACCCTTTTTCCTATTTTTACACAAAATGCAACCTATAAATCCATGAAAATATTTCTGTAAGTGTATTTTTATCTTATTTACTCCATTTTCCAAAATCTATGTTCTTTGAAATATCCTTGTAATGTAACTGATTGCACTAATATAGTAACCAAGTGGTGAATCAAATTGTGATTTGAATTGGTACTCCATTACTAATAGATTTGCAGGAAAAATGCATTATTTGTACACATATTTTATGAAATATTAGTTATTGTAATTCAGTGCAAGTTCCCAAGATTTATATAGATGTTGCTTTTACATCAAGAGAAAATGTGAAGATCATGCTTTTGGCTCCACCATGGAGCTGAGACAAGTAACTGCAAGCATTACAACTGGTATCTTACATAGTATGAGCCAAGTCAGAGAAAACTACCTAACTCATAATTTTCCTCTCCACTACATATGCAGTGGAATATTTATAATACTATAACAAATGAACATACACGTTTGTCTTGTCAAAAGGTATGCTATTTGAAAGCTAGTCTTTAGAATTTTATTTGAAAAGCGAACATTGGAGTAAAACAGGGATGGATTAGTGATATCATACAAAGTTACTTCTCTGTTTTAAAGTTAGGTTTTGTAAATCCTTTTGGAAAATACATTTTTGTAATCTCATTTCTACTTTTCAAAAATCTTAATTTTCAAAGAATACTTCCCATTTAAGCAATTTTCACTTCACCAAAAATCAATTCTTATATATACCTCCCAAGAAACAGAGGGGCTTAAAATAATTGAGTCTAAATATTGTACGTGGTATACTATGCAGAGCACTCTTATTTTTAATGCAATATATAAAAAGAAACATCTTTCTGACTATCCTTGCAAAACAAAGAAAATGCATATTCATATAGTGACTCAGTGAAACAAAAAATTATTAACTTCTTAGTTGCATTAAGTACTTCTACATTTACTTATTTATTGAAGTCTTATGAATACCTAAATGTTGAAATTAAAGATGAAAAGATGTGAATTCCTCAGTTTATGAATTTTATCTCTTAACCTTAAAGAAAAAATTAATCCTCTATGTTTTCTCAGTATAAATGATACTTTAATCTGTATTATTTTTCAAGCAGTTAAGTTTTTTATATTATTTCTATAAATATAGTTTCAAAGCATGTCAGCCTTCTTTTTGTGAGTAAACCAGTGTTCTTACTCCAGTTTAGTGACTTGTAGTCAATATGCTGGTTGGAAAAGTATTATTTTGATTAGCATCACATAGACTTGGTTTAATTGGTACATATTTAAGTACTATTTAATTTCAAAAATGGGAAAACTAAGTCATTGAGTTATTGCATATTATAGAAATACTTTGTTCCAACAAATTAGAAAAAAGGTGCTTACTTGATTATGTTATTATTCCTTATTTGGAATTCTACTACCACATAGAGAAAATGTGTCAGCTTACTGTCTTCAGACAATTCAAGGAATGGTGTTTATCTACATTTTAGAAGCCTCAGTCACAAAAGTGACAATTAAAATACAATGACATCCCTTAGGTTTTAATAATAGGATGTTGTTTAGAAAAAAATAAATATTGACCAATATAGTGAGTTAAAGCTGGGAGTCAGTTAACTCTCAGACTCTTGGCATTCAAAAACCTGTTATGTATGTTTTTTTCTCCTCAAACTTACTTTTATTGTCTGCCTCTCCTCAGTTAAGAAGACTAAATATTTTCACTGATACAATTCACATTGCTCTACTTAATCTACCACATTTTCAACTCATTATTTAATCCCATCTGCCCCAAATTCCAAGCACTGCTCCTATTTGCCTCCTCATTTCTCCTGCATCTTTCCTAAATGAGCTTTGGTCTACTACTCTCTTGCACATATACATGGTAGCCCCAATTGGTCTTGTACAATATATTAATCAGATCATATTATCCTTTCGTTCAAAACTGCTCCATGTCTTTTTTTCCTAACACTTAGAAAGAAATCTTTATCTTCTTATAAATGATATGACATGAAAAAGTCTATATGTAATGTTTTGCCAGCTCCCTTCTGAAAAGTGATTGCCTCCTCTAGATGTATGCTCTATATTTTGTGCATACTGCTACAAATTGCTTACCTATATTATTATACTTTCTGCTGAGATTTCCATAAAGAAAAAGATGGGGGGATATTTATCTCACTATTCACCTGGTGGGTAAGTCCTGGCTCTTATACCTACTAATTCTGTGACTTTCAGCAAAATAAATGACATCTAACTTATCTATAAATAGTAAAATTCAATGAGAAAATCCATATTAAATTTTAGAATAGGTCTGAGACTCCATGCAAAATGAAAATAAATGTAAATGATATTAATGATGCTCTTCTTACTATTATTTGTATTTTTTATCCACCTATCAGTATGTGCCTCACAAAAGATACTCAATAAATTTGACTGAATTTGAGTGAGAGAAGCAAGGAGACTTAATTATTCATCAAAGAAAGCAATGTTCACCAACATTATTATCATTGTTATCCTTATACCTTCAAACATTCAACATGAATAAAATATATTAGCTAAATAAATGACAAGATACATTGTTTTCATACACAATATCTATAATAAATAGGAATATTGTTTCCATATAGCTGTATATAATAATTAGCTCAATACTGCAAATTTACATAATAGCAATGTATTTTATTACAAGGGCAGAATTACAAATAATTTTATAATCATACTTATACCAAACATATCTTAATGTTTCATGGGTTGTGTCAATTTAAAAATTAAAAAGAAATGTTCACCCATTATGCCCACCCAGTTCACCAAAAACACGTGAATTTGAGGGCTTTAACAGTATTAACAACATAGTTACTAATTTGAGTGGTGAGAAGACATTTGTACATAATGTTATTTTATGTACGTTTTATATGTCTGAAATAATTCATATTTTAAAACAAAACATAACTATTTTTGAGACTGCAACTTGTAGACTACTATTTTCATCATGAAGCAGTACAAAATTCCAGTTTGAGGATAAGAAATTATGGTGCCAATTTACTACATGACATATTTAATTCATCTGATCTCAATTGATTCTATTGAAGTGTAATTCAATATTTATCTCCATAAGTTGTTCCTGAAAGTCCAAAAATAGATAAATAAGACTTATATTTCCCCTTTTTCTTTTTTATTAGTATTTTCATTGTACATTGTTATGGGGTATAGAATAATAATTCACAGCAATTTTTAAAACAAAGTTGCTGACACTTTATTCTCAAACACTATACAAAACTTTGGATTAACATATATCAATAATTGTAGGTACTCATGAAGTATAATATGATTTTTTTAAAAAGTTGCACATAATATAGTCAGATTCATTATGGGATATTCACAGAGCTGCATCCTGTATTTTGCACTTGCTCTCTCTCTCTTTACCCTTCTATGTTGTTCCCCCTCCATCTCCCACCTTTCTCATCCCCTTCCCCCTTCGAGTAGTCCCCTTCCCCCTCACTTTGGGTCCACTTGTATTTTGCAGTCTTAGATATGCATATATATGTGTATATATATAAATTTGAGAAGGACCCGGGAACCCACTCCCAAAATCAATCCACCATTGAAAACCCTATGAACAGCAGAGAAGCACTGACAATAGTGTTTCCCCTGCTGTAAGTAGGGTGGCTATGAGTCAGATACAGACTTGAGGGCACCTAAGAACAAATATATATATGTGTGTGTATATATATATATATATATATATATATATATATATATATAT